>JAODAF010101858.1:0-10799 GCA_027574765.1 Molpadia intermedia | reverse complement strand
AATACCCCAAAACATCACCAAAACGTGCCAAAAGTGCTCCCCATTTGTATTTGTTTCAACCCGGGCATTTGCCCCCCCCCCCCCCCGGGTCAATGGTAGCTCCGCCACTGTCTGAATCAATAGACCTATATTAGCAAATGCAAACTCTACAATCAGAGGTATATAGCCAAGACACATCAATAAGCCAAGTTAAGATGTTGTCATATACACAGCGATGTGAAGTTAATTAATTATGAATGTTTGGTAAACCATGTCTTACCGGTACTTTAGAACTGGTTGGGAAGCCTCGTGTGAATTGACACCAACGTTTTATTTCCCCATATCATGTGTAGGGTATGTTCTTCCGCAGCGTAGGCTGTGTGGCTTAAGTTATTTACCAGGGACCTGCGGCCTTCGTAATACCGTACGTATTACCCATAGTGTTGGCATGAGTACGTGGTTTCGTTCCGCATGCATATTCCTTCCCGTGGGACTTTTCTTTATTATATCATAAACGGTACTAATATATTATGTCTTTATAAATTATGGCCTTTACTTTCTCTTGAAATGTTTGCCCGTCACGATAGAAGGACAGATGGCAATGGGAAGTGACACTTGACTTTGATAAATGCCTATATAGCTCGCTTCATTAAATAATAAATAAATATTTTGATTTATTTTATACATTCACGGTGATAAATGCTAGAATCGTAAGAAATACATTTTGGGAGGGATATATATCTTGGTTAAGTAAATGAATGCGATATTTTCTTTTATGCCTTTATATAAAGAAAGATTAATTAAATTTACTGTATATATTTACATTATTGTATATCGTCCCCTGGTCTGTTACCAATTATTTTTTAGTTAATTTTTTCCTCTTCTTGTCACCAGTGGAGAAGGAAGTCGAGCAAAGACCACCAAAAATGTGATACTTCTCGCGAGGACAATTAAGTGACAAACGAGTGAGCGAAAAAACACCATGGATTGCCGTAATCAAAGTACATGGTTAAGCTCTGGTTAATCAAGTCCCTATTAAAACTCAGTGTCCTCTTTATACAGTCATTTTTTGTACAATTTCGTATTTCATTTCACCACCAGTAATCGAGGTAGGCCCACATGTTCCTAAGGTGAACTACTTGAAGTACAACTATACAGCCTCAATGTGACTACATGAATAATATAAAACGAGCTCTTTTCAAATGTCAATTAAACTTTCATTGAGCAATTGTGTTAATTACTATGGAACTTTCTGCAACGCATGAAGATAATGAACAAAGGGAATACTTTTTTACCTGCAAATTATATATTTATTGAGTAATTGTGTTAATTATTATAAAACTTATTACAGCCTTAATGTAATGAACAATGGAAATCCTTTTTTATTTTAAAGTGCAAAGTAAGCATTCGTTGAGTAATAGTACTAATTATTATGGAACTTATTACAGCCTCAATGTAATGAACAATTGCAATACTAGTTTAAAGTGCAAAATAAGCTATATATAAATTATAGAACGCTTTTGCGACCAACTGATCATCCCTGGGAAATGTTACAATAATTTAATTTAATTGTTGTCAGGTCATGTAGGCCTGAAAATAATTTGACCATTTGAATACATACTATTAAAGGTTGTTTGTATTGCTATATGCTGTTTGAAAATATATTATTCCTTAGATATTCAGTTTTCCATTTATTTGTTAACGAGCTCAGTAAATGGTTTTGGTCACATGTTTCCCACTGATTCCTATATTGAACCTGATTTGTTGGTATGATGACGTCGGCCCGATCAGTATGGTATTATACTTTAAACTGGTACGTGTCGATTTAATTCGGTATATGTCGATGTAATTTGGTATATGTCGATGTAAATTGATATGTGTCGCTTTAAACTGATATTTGTCGATTTAATTTGGTATATGTCGATTTAATGTTGTATATATGTCGATTTAATTTGGTGTCGATTTAAACTGGTATGTGTCGATTTAAATTGGTAGATGTCGAATTAATTTGGTATATGTCGATGTTGGTATTCCATCTTAGGTCATATTCAGAGAAGGGGTAGGATCAAATGAAAGGCGTGAAAGACCTATTTATACTATTTGTACACAATTGAGAAGAAAACCGAGAAAAGTTCTATATATTAAACTATGATCCTGCAGAACACCGCGGCCATTTGGTGATTTTGATTTTGATAATTACATATGTATGACAATATCTGTCCTTCGGTCAAATATCAGCTAAGCAAGTGTCATATGTGACGTTAAAAACAACGAAATTGACCATTAAATATTTCAGATTTTAGAGGCATTTAAAGCTGTTCAAGTCAATGTCACGGTAAAAATTGTCTTATATTTTTTGAAGAAGTAGATATATTCCGATCAGGTATTGGAAACACTTACATACATTACAGCGAAGTCAATTAACCGTATATATGTGTACAACCAAGTGTCGTCATTAATTATTTGGTTGTACTTTAGTAACAAACCTGTAATTACGTATACAGCTTATCACCTCGCTACTTGCTAGCCATATATCGTTTTGCCAGAACTGAAGATTAAAATATTCTCTAACATAGAGAAGTAGATTGCATTATCTGTCATACAACGCGGGAAATAAAGACGGGAAATAACAGTGATCGTGATGAGCGTTTCAGAACTGATTATGTGTCAATCGTTAAATTGTCTACAAATTGAGTCAACTGAGAGAATTAAGATGTTTTCTTTCTGTTTCACGGTTTTCAAACAAACAAGGAGAACGTTTTGAGATCTCAATTGGAACTGGTTTTAGTTATACGAACACTCTAATGTATTAACTTAAAAGTGCGATATTTACTAATAATTTATTGAAGAAATGTGTTCACATATAAATCAATTAATCAAATTCTACGTATTACCAACTTATCATGTTCGTGCCTTAGTATTTAATGACGTCTGCTGAATGTTCATTAGCTTAGTTGAGCTCGACAGCTATGGTTCTAGATTCAATTTATTTAATCGGAATCAGGTAATGACCATTGGTTTCGGAATCCACGAGTAAAACATATCTTCTTCTTCTTTTTCTTTTGAAAATGACAAAACGACAATACTTAAATAGTGAAATTAGCGACGGTCTGTCTTTTATTCAACTCTATACTTGTATTCAACTTTTGTGAAGTTCGTGAATCAACTTGTGTCGGATAACATTGTACCTGTTCCAATGTTATTTAATGACATATTTGACAATAAGGAGCTCTTTCGTCTCTGACACCAATGTACAGATTTCCATGTGCATAATTGACATGGACATATATACGCAACGCTGTGATGTCACAAGCACAGTACATCATCTGTAGGCAACATTTTCAACAAACCTGCCAACTTGGCGGCATTGGTTATTCTGCATATACTGGACGAATTAAACGTAGACCTGAGAATAGTTGGTCTATATTTAAGCGCAATGATGAAGAGTAAATATGTTATATTTGATCAATAAAAATCATATCATAAATCGTTGGAAACAAATACAATCTTTGTAATACCCATCGTACAAAAATGAGAACTCAATAGATGAGTAAATATAAAACTGAAGCAATACTATTCGACGCTGAGGAACGAGCAACTCAACTTTGTAAAGTAACAATAATGGAAGATACATTAATATATCATGATGGAGACCTTCCTAACTTAGCATGTTGCTGTCTACGTGTTAACAGATAATTGTATTAAATTTCAATTCTATTTAGATTTACTTATACTATTACCTATATGTATAGGATTGTTAATTATACGCATCACGAAACGAAGAGTGAGAGCTAGTAAGTAGGCCTACCAGACTGAGATGATTCGATTTGAGTTACTAGGTGTTTTACCGTACGTGTTTGTGCGTGGATGCTATGCAGCCAAAAGGGTCAACGATATAGACAGTGACCTCAAAACATGTTTGTTGATTTCAGAAAATTGAAGAAAATATAGTTAAATTTAATAGATTTCAAGGCAATTAAAATGGAAAATCATACTTTTACCACTCCGGTTACGGAGGAATCGAATTTCCCATGGGTGACGGTGATTATCAAGTCTTTGTACGGTTTTATTGGGATCTCTGGTATAATAGGTAATGGACTAATATTGGTCATGCTAATCAAGATACCGGCATTACATAATACCACCAATCTTCTAATTGGACACCAATCAATAATTGACTTCACCTCATCGATCCTATTACTGGCTACATTTCTACCACCACCACTTTTTGATACGACTGAGCTCTGGCTGAGGAATCCGACTCTTGCCTCGCTTTCTTGTAAGCTCTGGGTTAGTCGGATGCTTTACTGGACGGCCATTAAGTCATCTACGGCTAACCTGGTTTGTCTTACTCTCGAGCGGTACATTGCTGTGGTCCATCCTCTCAAGTACCGGGAACGCCTCAAGCCCATGGAGGCAACCATCATCTGCGGTATCATCTGGATTGTTGGGTTCCTCATTCAGATATATATACTGCCGACATTTAACATTGAAAACGGTATTTGCGGTCTTCGATATCGATATAGTTATCTGGCGATCATTGCAGGGATATGGATTTTTTCCATGACTTTACTGTTACCCCTGGTTGTAATGATCTTTGTTTACGTCTCCATATTCATGGCACTGCCGAAACGAGTCGTGCCCGTAAATACCAACGATGATACGCGTCAGACGGCGACAGAGATGCATTCGACCAATAAGCAAAACGGTTATACGACGCCTACAGACGATATGCTCCAGAGAGACATGGATTCAACGAATGCGAGTACCAGCCGCAATCTTGCTACAGTAAGTAACCAAGGAAACGCCAACGAAGGGTCTCAGAAAAGAGAACAAAAACGAGACAAGGTGAGACGTAACGTGTTGTCTACGATGGTCATTGTTAGCATTACGTACGCATTGTGCTGGTTTCCTAATCAAGTATATTTCTTACAATTTAATCTAGGAGGAGAAATAAATCTGACAGGAGGGTTTTATTATTTCACAGTGATAGCAGCAGCAGCAAACATGTGCATCAACCCTATTATCTACGCTTTTAAGTATAAGAAATTTAAAAACGGTATGAAACAACTAATTTTTGGAAGAAATTTTTCACAAAACTCTGACTCTATTGGAGCATAAATTTCTTGTTAAACGTCATGTGAAGGCGGAGAAGGCGAGGGCAGGGCGGTGGAAAGGTTTGTAACAGAAACTTCAAATCGGAAGACGAACTATGAGCGGATTTAATAATAAACATATTTAATGTTTCTATACATAGTAAATTATTATATTAAAATAAATATTTTCCAAACCCAAGATATAAATGAAGTTATAGTCATGTTGATCAAAACATGATATGTGACAGGTCTATGATGATGTTACAGAGCCACCAGATTAGTAACCACAAGTTAAATATCTTTGATTATTGAATCATTAATATGTTCTCATATTATATTGATGGTAAAATCTTCTGTAGTGGAGCTCAGGTCCGTACATTCTATTGACGCTGGTTCATGATCTAACTTTGATGCACGAAGAATTCAAGTAATTAAGACGGATGGATCATCCCGATCGCTCGTCAAATCTTCGAAACTCTGAAAGATTATTTTCTTTCTACTCTTAATTCATCTTGCTTCATCGTTGTTTATTATGTTTTCTTATCCTAGCATTTCTGATACTAATACTTAGTGAACTTATATCCCAAGTCATCGTTATGTCGTAGTTACTGCATTATCAGTAATATAAATAGTAAAGCTTTCATATATCACATTGCCTTAAAAATCAAAAATGCTTACTGACATTTGAGGCATATATTTTTGGATATTTAAAATTTTTCATGTCTTCAATATATTAACAATTTATGGGACATAATACATATATGAGACATATATCAGAAATGTTAAATAATTTATGTATATCTAAAATTTATCAACTACAGTAGAAATTATATTCAAACTGGTATAAAAAATATTGATTATAATTTATCCATATCCGGAATCTATATATTCATAATTAAACAAATGCAAAAAATGCATTCAAAAACAACATCACCACTGATATTTGAGACGAAGGAAAATCCATAGACAGAGACTGCAGTTGGGGTATATAATCAACTATACACATATTGCTGACTCGTGTTGGCAGTCACGGTAAAATAGAAGATTAATATTTTCAATAATGTTACATCTAAATATATGAGTCATCCAATTACTTGATTGGTAATGAAATGCTGCTACTGAAAGATCTAAGTTGCATCAAATACTCCCCTACTGAACACCCTCCATCTTCAAGACCCAAGCATAGTCGCAGGGAAGTTGAGGTCCAGCTAGCAGAGGAAACTGAACGGTCATGTTCACACCAGGTTGAACCCCCTTAGTCCATTTTAGAGGTGTGGTTAACCCCAGCATGGTTACCGTGGTTTGGTCGGTGGGTACCGGTGACCCCAGGTCAAGGGTATTGTCCTCGGGCCAGTCCAAGACAAAGGCATACACCGTGGAATTCTTCTTGGTGAACCTGTAACAAATACAAATTAGCTGAACTAAATGAGGACAACGTATACATGTACAAAAGACCAACTTACCAAAGGACCAACGTCAAGTGCAAAAATAATGCTTAAGTGGAATTGCAAATTTGTAAAAATTCTTTTCTAAAGCAAAATTGCTCTCTATATACCTAAGTGGAATTTTTATAGTGAAATTGTATTCTACTTTAAAAGCAGAATATGTTGGTAGGAATGTGTTTCATTAATATATATGCTTTTTAAGATTTAATTGAAACTTGACTCAATAGTTGCTTCTTTATCCAAGAAAATGGTCACGGCAAACCTAGTTCCTCAGGCTCAAAGATTTTATTTAATTAATAAGGAGTACTTAACTAATATTTTAGTGAAGGTAAACAAATGACATTTGACACCAAGTATGCAGGTAGGTAGTCTTAGAAAGTACTACCATTTTGAAAGGGAGATTTATTAGGCATGTCATATGTGTTGCTTAAAGATCTCAAAAATATCCCCACCCCTCCCCAACCTATATACCCCTTCCTCCATGTTGCTGTCAATGAAATCTGGCTATGCCACTGATGTATCAAATGTTGCAGCCTCCACAGAAAGACAGAGATAGACTGGTGATAATTATACTTATTTATTATAATAATAGTGATAATTATAGATAAATTAAAAAAAACAAGAGCCCAAGGGCACTATGGTTCCTTGCTTAGAGGAATATTACAATTTAACTGAAGTGTTATATGTCATCATTCAAAAATAAAAATTTGGGCCCAATATGCTTGGGCCCAGGTGTACCCACTATCATCCAACAAATAATTCACAAAGTTACAATTTTAAGATTTTGATCCAATGACCTAATTAATCAACACATCACTATATGTACCCATTATCATCCAACAAGTATATACCAAGTTTGAATATAAACTGACTTACCATTGCAAAGTTACAGCAATTTGAAAATTTTGACCTTTGACACCATGATCTAGCTAGTTCACACACATCACGTCAAACATCACTATCAACCATCAAGTATATATACTAAGTTTGAACACAATCCAACTTACTGTTGCAAAGTTATTTAAATATTTTTTATGATTTTGACCTTTGACCTAATTAATTAGCACACGTTACTACATGTACCCACTATCAACCAACAAGCATATACCAAGTTTCAGTACAATCCAACTTATGGTTCCAGAGTTACAGCAATTTTATGATTTTTACCATTGACCAAATTACCTAATTAATTAACACATATCACTACATGTACCCACTATCATCCAACAAGTATATACCAAGTTTGAATACTATCATAGTTACAGCAATTTTAAGATTTTGACCCTTGACCCCATGATTTAATTAATTAATACACATTACTTCATGTACCGACTATCAACCAACAAGTATATACCAAGTATTAGTACAATCAGACTTACAGTTCCAAAGTTACAGCAATTTTAAAATCTTGACCCCATGACCTAATTAATTAATACACATCACTACCTGTACCCACTATCAACCAACAAATATATACCAAGTTTGAATACAATCCGACTTACCGTTGCAAAGTTACAGCAATTTGAAGATTTTGACATTTGACCTTGTAACTTTAGTAATATGCATGATATTAGCAAAAACAATAGAGCACATCTACTTACCATGCTGCTTCTATATACCAAGTACGGCAAATATCCATCACTGCGTTGTTGAGTTAGAGCGAACCGTAGAAGCGTCACACACACACACACACACACACACCCATACCTGACTACATAGGTTCCTTTAAAACGGTTAATGGGCTAAGCGTCCAAAACAGTTATCTTGGAATTGGCGATAATACCCGACAAAGCGTTCCAACAGTATTGTCCAAAGTCTTCTACCTTTAGACTGTGGCAAAAGGGCCAGCTAATAATCATCAAGCTGCATTTTACTTAAATGCTGACTCAATATTATTTAGGAAGCCTGACGGGGATTTGTCCCACCTAGAAACCCCTGACTCATGGGCTCTTACATCCCGTGGCTACGTCACTGGGTCTATTAAGATATGGCAAAAATTCTAGCTGAGATAGTATATTTGGAAATATGGCAACAGCCTTCCTACAAAGTGAGGGTATCATAAAGGACACCTTTTAAGTTTATCAACGTGTTTTAGATTTTAGAGAAAAGACAAAGATCCTAACAAACAAACATATAAAATAGAACTACCCAATGGTACAGTGGTTCATACGCAAAATGTCATTTGACGTAAATATCATGAAGAAAACAATTGTACATAAAATGATGCCTAAATGACGCTTTGACCTCAAATTCCTGATTTATTTGTGTAAGAAGAAAAACATTTTGCACCTTTCAAAATGACCGCTAAATGACTTTTGACCCAAACGTGCTAGACATGTTTGACATTGTTCTAAACATGTTATCATGTTACAAGTTGTTTACTGTGATAACTTTACTAAACCTCACCTACATGTTTACAAGTTTGTTTTTTTTGTGATAACTTATACTAAACCTCACATACCCATGAATATTAATACATTTTATTTGTTGTTTTCTGTGATAACTAATACTAATCCCAACCTACCCATGAATATTAATCAATTTATTTTTTGTTAACTTGTACATGTACTGCCATCAACTGGTTCCATAAGTTATTGATATTTTAAGATTTTTACAATATGCCTCTATTGTTATTTTGGGATTTGGGGTGTGTGAGCACCACTGGCCTAACCCCCACCCCTTCAGTGTCCAGATACATGATTATGTTGAGCATAGTTCATGTTGTGACCAATTTACACTGGCTATAACAACTTTCAACTGTCAATAGTTTTTAACTGTTAAGCCAAAAGTGGCAAACCTGTAGTGAATTGACATTCCACTCCAATCAAATGGCCCAATATTATCAATATGGTTACCAAGAAAGTTTATACCTACACATATCAATGGCCGGTGAGGTGCCCCAAGCTAAGCTGTACTTACTCTAATTGAACCATAGGCACTGCACTAAGCCTCCAGGGCCAATCGTTTACATCATCATTGATTGAATTGAATGGCGCGACTACTTGTCACGGAAAGGAGCCTACAGTGTCAAGTTTAAGCAAGTAGAAAGCTATAGGTTGCTTCCAGAACAGTTTTAAGTGGAATTAATAATAAATAACGTCGTAAATTCATGTGCGTTATTGCGTAAATTATGTTTTTTGAATGAACCCAAATACCTATTGGCGAGAATCTGGAAACAAAGCTCGCCAAACTCCCCGTAAAAAATCTTTATAGGTATGGGACGGTAAATTATGATTGAGTTTTGTCACCCTTTCCTGTAAAGTTTATATTAGTTTGTACACCCTTACCTATAAACTTCCTTCCAGTGAGTTTTGGTGGAGCCTTCTTTCTCTTTAATTCAACACCTTTTTTTACGGATTTGCTAATATTTCGATTACTCATAAACAAAGTCGATAGTCAATAAACAAATTAAAGAAGCATAATCACCTTCAATCCAGATAGTTGTTCTTCATCAAATTTTAAGTTTTTTTCTATTTCCCCAGCAAGATGTGTGGATCCGTTGCAATGTTGTAAATAAGTTATAAAAGCCGGGTAAGCCTTTTCTCCTCGAGTCTTAAGAATTTTCACGAATTCGGAAACCTTTTCCTTTGATGTAGTTTTGGCATTTATTTTTTCTTCATCGATGTCTGTGATGATTGATTTGCTTTTAAGATGAATTATTACAGGGGTAACGTCTAGGTCGTTGGCCAAGACTTGCAATGACATTTCCAAAGCATTCCTGTGACTTTCTGACATCGCCATCTTTTGACCGATGTCACCTCTGCCGAATCGTACTGCAAATTGTCAAGGCTGATAATATAAATAAATAACTATGCTTAAAAGGGTAAATACTTGTCCAAATTGCCTTGAAAGGAAGTAGGGTTAGGTAAACTAAAACTAAGTTTGCAGGTAGGCGGCCTAAGTGTGACTTCTTGCCAAGTCAGTAGTGGGTCTTCTTTCTCAAGTCATTGAACATTTATGAACATTTATACCCAGTGTGAGATTTAATAATACAGTGATTGCTAATATTTCATATCATATTTTCTTTGTTAACTCATTGTAGTAGGCCTACGCTTTTTGGCAAATACGTATTTTTTAATGGAAAATACTCGAAGTGGGTCACCTAAGATTGTGACAATGTAAATAGTTGGAAGGAAATCAGTCTGAATATATAGATTTATGCAAGTGTATCCATTCATTTAAACACAAAACAACTATACCCGAATATATATATATATATAATGAATGAATGAATGATGACTATATCGACAATGACAAGTACAATGAAAGGAATTGATTT
>JAODAF010101747.1:0-10799 GCA_027574765.1 Molpadia intermedia | reverse complement strand
CCCCCCCCCCCCCCCCCTCTGCATAGGCCTACACGTCCATGGATCTATACATTCTGTAGAGAAATGTTAGAACACGCCTATAGCCTGCCTAACTTGGTGGACAGACTCCTTGATATTTCGTCTAAGGCAATGGTAGTACGGCAACAAATTATTGAGGGGTTTTATAGTTTATATAATTACGAAAAGCTTAAATTTCTACTAGGCCTATGGCAAATTCGTGTACAATACCATACAGTTTGTATATGTGTATAAATACATGTTACTGTACAACTACAACTTCAAGCAACACTTCTTTAAAATAACACTGGACAAAACCTGTAAACGATACGAAAATATGAGAATTCACTGTTACAGCAGCGCGTTGCTTACAGAAACTTCCTGATTAGCCTACACGAAGACAACATTTATATAGTAACTTTCAGTTCCAGTGTTGAGATCGGTTGTCGAATGATAGGTCTATGATTATGAATATGGAGTCCAGGCTACATTCGCTATTGTTATAAATTCTAACGTTTACGGGCAGGTCATTTTCGACGATATTAGTCCAACGATTGCAGCTAACAACCTTTCCACTTGGTACCTGCAGCTAGTAACACCAATGGATGTTCTAAAACATGAACTGAAACTCTGAAAGAGATCAACCTCGAGCAACAACAGCCCACATCTCCACTCTCCAGTGAAACGTACCACACTAAATTCATGCTAACACATCTCATTATTACTAACGTTAGCAGAGTTTTAACAGTATGTTATGAGTACAAGTACAGAGCCAGTCACAGATATAAAGGTCAATTTACAAAACCACACAATTGCAAGTCTGTGAAGCATCCGCAGGGTGTTTTGCATATGAACAGCACAAAGGAATATCACACATGGAATAGCGCATAATACGGCTGGGCTGCATAATGAGATGCAATAGGCGTTCGTTTTAGGGAGACGCCATGTTTCGTGTAATCAGTATATTAAATACACGTCATGCATGCAGTGCGTGTGCGTACTATGTGTATGGATATGGCTGAACATGCAGTGAAACTTTGTAAACAAGTGTGATAATGCGCACGTAAATAATTAAATACACGGCCCGTTCGTAGGCTGGAGTGGATGTCATTCGAAAAGGATAAGCACAAAATCAAGTTGATGATTGCGATCAAAAGTTCTTACGTTATAACTTAGAGGCGCAGCTGTATGTATTTGGGAAATATAAATGAAGGCCCTACTTTAATTCAGACAAGATGCGGATGAATAATGGTGTGAAGAAGCCTGAAATATGTAAATTAGATCAGACCACTAGACGTACGTAAGGCGTGTTGAGAGCTAGAGAGAGAGACAAAGAGTACGACCTACAAACGGAATTCGGTGAATTCTTCGATTCGGATTGTTATTTCAGACCTCATCATCAGTGACCCTTCTGTGCAGGTTGGACAACTGGTACATAACAATTTGCTAGACCGAGATTATGGAGCATTCGAAGACTGAATGAAGATGGCGTCACTGAATATGAAAACCCGAGTTATCCTAGTCACACGATTTGCAAATTGCAACACCACAGATACATCATCAGGCAGCGACCAAAGGAAGATTACGCCCACTGCAACCATAATACATTTTTGAACAGCGTGGTTTGAATATTGAAAGTTGACTCTATCTTCATATCACTCACTCTTGCCTTTTCGAAGAGTTGAACCTTAGAAGTTGGAGGCATAGACTTTAACCAAACCGGAGTTCTGTTTGGTTGGACTTGACACGATGGCCCTCGGCGGTTACCAAGGCCTAAGCCGAGCAGGGCTTACATTTGATTTTCTCCATTCCACCTCGTGAGTGACACAATGGTAGCACGACACGCTAACGTTGGCTAATAATGTATAGCGTTAAGTATTAGCCAAATTGTATAAATATAAATTATAAACATGAATTGTATGTTAACCCCGTAATAATTTACATGTATACTCCGAAATTTCGTAATAATAGCTTAGACTAGCTCGCTTTTAACCGATCATGATTGTATTTATTGTTTAGGCCTAGCCTAGATAGTATTTGTTACACACTAATCAGACTGCAGGAAATGTCTATGAAATTCACACATGGATGGGAAACCATGTCATTGCCATACATGTACTATGTAGCCTAATGTGTATAAGACTATGCTAATTGAGGTAGGCCCAGTACTTCAAAACATGAGCAATGTTTTTGCATTGTCAGTCTATAAGGAAAGTGGTTCTTTTCCACCACAACATGCTGTAGGATATATACCGAATATCATCTCAGGCTGCAGCCTTCACACATATTTTGCCACTTTAAAATCTTGTGTACAGTAGCCTATTAATACTCCATCACACATTGTCTATAACACCATGCTATAGATGTTGAAACATACATTACAAGGCTGATAAAGAACATGCAAGGAACTAAGAGGAGAAATTCTGTAGACTTGTAAGGAATTTGACCTACTTAGAATTTGCTTAGATGACTTGCATGAGAACATGTGTAAGAAAAATGTAAGGAATTTGACCTATTTCTTACATGACATTTTGCTACGCCATGGTTGTTGCTTTTCAGTGACCAGATTTAGGCGAACAAAGTAACCAAAGAGAGCATAAGTTTTTTTCTTCATTTTTGAGAAAACTGAAACCCCTCATTACATACAGGTCTGTTTTTTCCAGCTAAGCAATAGTAAGCCACAGAAAATACTGCTAATCCTTATGAAGTAGCTTTTAATACATTTACTAAATGTGTGCTTGGTGCCCATGAGGGAAAAGGGGTCCACGTCACCAATAGGTATCTAACCTCCAAACGAATACAGTTCCAGTCGCCAGTAATTTGTCTGTGATCTTATCAGGTGCAGTACCTGTAAAATAATTCACATCAGATATATATAACTATACAGCTTGTTAAAATGCCTGAGCAATTAAAACTTTCCATTTCACTTTTGCCTCAAGTTGGCCACCCAAGCACTAGTTTCCATATATTGTCAATGATGGTGGCAGTAGCCTACAGTACAGCAGAAAATTTTAACATTGTCTGATCATGCTTTTCAAGCTTTTCATTTTGCTTTCAATCAACTAACTAATGTATAAAACAAACATCATTCAATGGTTGTATCTTGCTTGTTCCATGCTACTGATAATTATCAGTAGCATAGAACACGCCAGATACAAATCTTGCTTGTTCCATGCTACTGATAATAAAATAATTGAAAAACTGAAAATGTGATGAGTAATCAAACGGAAGCAGCGCTGGCGTAGGAAACTAAAACTAAAAATGGCGTAGGAAACGACTTTGATTTCTGTATTTGGCCTATATGTGAGATACTGTCTGTATGACTCAACTCGATTGGCATCAGATGACCTCCCACGACTTTTATTCTTCTAAGCCTTTTCATGCATCTCGGTGGATCCTAAGAGTGCAAAATGCAAATCAGTATTTGACTTGATAAAATAACAAAAGTCCAACCAATCTGAATTAACAAAGTTTCCCTCAAATGTTATCCCCCACTTGGAAATTGATTGCATCATCCCATACATATAGATATTTCGAGGGCAGTTAATGTTCAGGAAGACCACCAGCTTTGAAGTGTATTTTAATATTGAGAAGTCTAATTATAATGCATACATGTGCCTTGTTGTTATTGTACAGTATTTTGGTTTGTACTTTGTTTGAACACAAGTAGATTGTTTAACATGCAGAAGTCTGTTACATGCATGGGCTTTAGCCATATATATAGTCCAACATATGTTGTGAGTATTGAACAGAGCCATGCATATTTAGGATCCTGGGTTGGTTACTTACATATATATCTTTATTTAAATTATCCCCCTGTATGACCATTGTTGTCAACTTGTCATACACAATGCTTGATGATGACACATTGTTGTCAGTTGTCTAGCCCTGACACTACCACAATATATATTCTAACATAGTGAATTGGCATTGACCCCAATCCTGATCCCTATAAATATATTGTACAGAGAGAGAGAGAGCTGGAATGCACTTTTAGTACGGTTTGTTTTTTAGTTTGTTTGTTTGTTAGTTCGGTGCAACATAAATTTATTAATTGAAAACGTCAATATATTATGTCAAGCCCAACATACTGTAAATAATAACTTCTTGTGCACTGCTGAATGGGATTTTGTTGATGGGACTGAGGTATGACTATTGAATAAACCTTACTTTCTAAGTGAATGTTTGATCATCATCCATTATCAAGTTGACATTCCATAAATTACTACCATCTGTATCATCTGCAATTATCACCTCAAGCCTTCAAAGGCTACTGAAGTCTTCCTATATGAGGAATTTGCACTGGAAACAATAATAAAAGGCAAGTCGCATCAGGTTAGAGAAGTCCACACCCATTGTACACAGAGCTACTATATAAATGGAACAAACACATTTTGTAAAGAAGGTAGTTTCACACTGTGTGTGTAAATGGATTGACTGTTTTATCAGTATTTGGTGACTATGAGTCACACCAATTTTAAAGACGGATGGTAATTGCCATTCTCACCACAGCACATGGTTATAAAACAAGGTACTTCAGGGATACTGAATGGAGTAAGGTAGTAAATAATACTGTATCTATTATTCCATACTTCTTTATTGTGAAGTCAGTAAATTACACTAATGTTTTTTCCATGTTTGGAAATGATGACAAATATTGAAGATATTTATTACAGTATTGTAATTCTTCAACCAAGGTTTATTTATTTTGTCAAATATATCAGTATATTCCAGCAATAAAATATTTCTTTACATATTTTGTTTAAC
The DNA here is from genome assembly GCA_027574765.1 of Molpadia intermedia. Taxonomy (NCBI): domain Eukaryota; kingdom Metazoa; phylum Echinodermata; class Holothuroidea; order Molpadida; family Molpadiidae; genus Molpadia; species Molpadia intermedia. Next base: position 6,035 of record JAODAF010101747.1, on the reverse strand, counting down.
ATTTTATTGAAAAACAACATCCAGTATAAAAAATGTATTCAAAATAATAATTCAGTAACAATTATTTGCAAGAGAAACAGTTCCCATTGCATATGGTATATAAATTTGTGCATTTAATTAAAGTGACTGCATTTGTACTGTTTATTTCAGAACGTCTCATGACTTCCTGTTTGGTGCAATGGCAGAGCTTTTGGATAATTCTAGGTAAGTTCTAAAGACAAGCTATTGCTGATGATCTAATATAAACAGTTAACTATCAGTGATTTATAAGAATAGAAAACCTTCATTTATAGCATAAAAATGATGGAACACCAATATTAAGTGTTTGGTCATTTAACAAGCCACATCTGAAGCTTAATTCCATAATATTGTGAGAATCCAGTTAAAAGTGTATTTGACATTGTTCCTTTTTGTTTTACACAGGGATGCTAGAGCTACAAGAATGGATATATTTACAGGTAGGTAAACTGACTGAATACACAGAAGAGGTTTATCTTGGATACTTTAAATGTAGGAAGTAACTTCTTCAAATAAATGTTAAGTAAAGAAAAGCTATATGAGATACTTCAAATAAACATTAACTGACATTGTAAAAATATATATTAAAGTTATTTTTCATAATGAGTGATGTCAAAGAACTAGAAGGCTATCTAACATCTCATTGGGAGGCATACAATTAGAGAACTGCATTTGCATAATCAATATTGTGTGTGGGTACCATTATTTACGTACTTCTCAACACCATTGCAAAATTCAGGTATTTTAAGTTTCATCTTCACTTAAAGCCATGAGATTTTCCAGAAGGTTTGACTAGATGAATAACTTTATTTTGAAATGATTCACTGATTTAATAGTGTAAGATGATGGATACATCTTCTAATGAGTACATGTCAATATTAAGTATGATTTGAAATCTCACTTATATTGGGAGGAGTACAGTTATTTAAATACTATTTGCATTTAATTGATGTGTTGGGCACCAAATCATGAACTATTTCTCAACACCTCATTACATATCAGGCTACTCAGTAATGTTATGAAATAATGTTACCTATAGTTATTATATCATTTTCCTTCCTAAAGACACAATTTAAATGTTGTGGTGTCCATGAGGCCTGTGGCTATCCGCAGTTCTTGCACACACCAGTACACATACATGTAAAGTAGTTCTTGATGGCCAAGTTTTTCACTCAGGGTTTCAACAAACCCAATATCGTGAGTCTCAATGCATTGGAGACAACCCTGTATGCATGGACAAAAAACAGGACAATATACCCCAGTGCTTAATATGCTCTTTATATCCAATACTCACAAAGTTAGATTTTTCACAATACAGTACACAATATTCTCCATAGTCTACAGTGTATAGTAAGATGGGGTAAAATAAAACAAGAGGGAAATTGTCTAATTGGGGAAAGCAAAAATATTCCCCATAGTTACCACAAAAATGTTAAGACAATTTACCTGTATACTGTATATAATTAAACATCTTAAGTTCATTGTACATAAGTTCTAGAAATATGACTTCAACTTCAAGGTTTTGGCAGTTGCACACGAGTTCTCTGATAAAAAATGACCACCTAGAGGTTTGCACAAACTTTCTGAACTTTTTACTATATAACATATGAATTAGAGTACTGTAGGTAGCATTTCAACTGTGCTATCATAACAATAGGTATCTCTAGTTTCTCTACATAATACAATATTGAAATTACCCCTGTTATGTTCACAGCTGGTCTTAAAAGTACCTTTGTTTTTACACCAACCAAATCATTGTACATGGAATAAATAGAACAGTCTCATTCTTATCCATTTATTGTTCATGTTTATTAAGCTTCTGTTATCACATGGTTGGCACAAAGAAAAGTCATATTGCTGTAATAGTTTCAATGAAATCGTAACCTTTGTAGTCATGCTAGCGTGCATGTGTATGTATGTTTATTTTATTGAGGGAACCATGTACTTACTATTGGGGCAAAAACCAAGAAAAGTGTTATGAAAAAAGGATTCAGTTTTCTGCATAAGAAATCATGAAATGTCAGTGTTGTTGGCAGTGGCCAATCAAATGAGATACATATATTGTTAGTCTGCACAGACTGATGCACTTTTCCTGTTCTTTGCACTATGTTTGTTACAAGTTGCATAATAAAGGAAAATACAGATGTTTATAGAAAAATACTTGTCCTGTATTCTTTGTACGAATTAATTAACTTTATTCTACCTTAAAACTTTTTTTTTTTCCAGAATGTTCATAATTTTTCTTAATTACAACATTTTTTGGCCCATTTGCCCAAAACAAAAAATAATCACTGCCATGAACCATGTATGGTTTCATATTAAAATTAAAGTATACGGTTTTATGCTTTTACCCCATTTTAATATGTGTGTAGCATTCACATATAGGATCCTAATTCATAACATTTAGGTGAGTAAAAAGTGTCCCCTGCTTTTATTAATCATTCAAGTCACATATCTACCTACATTTACTGAACTAATTCTACCCATACAACAAACGTTCAGTTGATTTGTTCTTTCATCCTTTAAATGTTCAATCAGGGTTTATTGATATTGTAGCCATCTTTGAATTATCAATATGGTTGATTCAAACTATTTATCAGCTTGGATGTTTAATTATGAGCTTTATATCATAGATTCATCATTCATGGGACTTTATCAGATGAAGATAGCTTTGAAGTGATTTTTATGAAGGTTTTTATGCACAGTGTAGATGATAATTAAAACAGCTCATTAATAGTGCCAACATCACAATTAAAGGCAACTTTCAAATCAGAATAATACAGTCCTAAATGGGAGCACGTTATGTAGTATGTTCCTGATTAGTTTCTGATTTGTTTTGTTATTTGCACAATTTGTTCTTTCAGATATATCATTAATAATAAATTTATGAAGAAGAAAATATTAAATGAGTATTTCTATGTACCATATTACAGGAGAAATCATGGTTTGTGTGTCTAATATCATATGATGGTATCTACAGTAATGACAATTGCATTTTTGCCTCATTTAGATATGTATTAACAGTTCATAATTTGTTGCTAATGTCGGGAAATTATTGTGCTGATTAATTAATTAACGATAACAGTTACTTCTTTTATCCGGGGTGATGTAGGCACGGGATGCTTATATATACATACGTAAGGCCTTTGAATATACTGACTAGGCCCTAATTAACGTTGTGCCTTTCTTGGTTGAACTGATGAGACGAAAGAACAGAAAAATAAGAAGAAAGTTACAGTAGATTTTCTTTCTGGTATATTGATAAAAATTATTTCCTTTCATTGATTCAATTAAATAAACAAGCGCTGATCGTAGAATTGAAGAATAAAAAATATAGCTTGTAAAATTTAAGCCCTCCCAATGGTCTGATAACTTCTCCAATTATGATCTTCCATTGCGCAAATCTTAAATCTCAGAAAATCCAACACACGTCAAGCCACGCGATCATTCAGCACATGCGCTAACTAACTGACCGTGATTGGCTCAAGAGATGTCTGCTATTCCAGAACTCCACCCACCGTTAATACACCCTACAATAAAGCTATTAATACTAAATATGCATGATTTGGGGAATTCCCTATTTGGCAATGTTTTCTGGAATCACCTCTGGAACTTTCCAGAAGCCGAGGCGGTAAATGATCACAGAGTTTTTGTGTTGCCAATTGCCAGACAATACATATATAGGGTTTAGTTAACAAATTTTTCTATTTATATATTGACTGACAGCCTCATCGTCACATACACCACAGATTGGCATACAATGACCTGAAAACAAAATGGCGGACATCAAAGTCGTGTCATAATAAAATGGCAGATATTAAAGGCGCGTGAAATAACAAAATGGCGGATATTAAAGGAGGGTTTAGACTATCATTACATGACACTAACTCACTAAGTTGTTTCATTTTGTTATTTGGTTTGTGGATTGATTGCTTCATATTTGGAATGAATTAACTCCCATGTAGTAATTACACTCAATAAACATGTTTATATTTAAATTATTTTTTTTAGTTATCTCCTCTTTAAATTCCACTTAATTCCCTCCCCTTTGCCACCACAAATACATCAACTGTGTATATCGGATTAAAACATACCAGATCAGATCCATCAGTTGAAAAGATTCCAAAATACAAGAAACGTTCACACATGCTGTCATATGGATGTTACATTTATTTCTTTAGTCATTGTCTAAAAGTTCAGAAAGATAAAAAAGGTTTGGGATCTTGTGATCCAAAATCAGCATTAGGTTGTCAGCAAATTACCTGCCCTCATAAAATTTCTTATGAAACAATGTCATGCTTCACAAGAACTATGAAACTAATCAGGAAAATCAGAAGAGCTACTATTGAACTTGATTTTAGTAGCTGTGGACATCATATGCCTATGATGATAACCACAAATTAATGCTAAGAATTAAGATAAGATTTATTAGGTGTAATATTCCCTTCTAATAGCTGTATGATGACCATAGTTTGACTGTGGGTCTTAAGAGAATGATAAATGGATTTGTCATTGCATTATACTCAGTTCACTGTCAAGTGATAAATGAATCTGATGTTGACATTTGATAAGAGCATACATAAAGAGCGAGTGCCACAGTTCTTAAAGGAAGACATTAGAATAGATGTGGAAAATATCTGGGTGTTTATCACTAATAAATACAACGGGAATAGAAGATGAAAGCCAAATAAAAATATGAAAAAACATTAAAATTGTGACTTTTATGATGTGTTGAAAAACTGAAAGAGCTTTGATTTTGACTAGAGTAGGGTGAAAGAGTTCTACTGCTGCTTGTAAGACAGGTTTGCATAAGTGTCAGTAGATGTGAGCTGCTTGCTATCTTGTTTAATTATTGTAGAAAACTTAGTTCCAAAAAGATCAATATACTTTTCGGTAATCTTGCTGTATTTTCATGTGCTTGATTGAAGCTGTTATAAAAGCAGAATACTCTTTAAATTTAAATCCAACTTGTTGAACTGTTTATGTTCATATCCTGAACTTAAAGTTTTCTTCACTAGCCTGCTATAATGCAACAATACAGTACTTTGAAAAGTGGTTACATTTTTCATAATTTATTTTTTCATACATCTGCACTGGCAGTAGAAAACCTGATCACCATTGATATAACTCTTACTGATGCCAATAGTGCATTACATTAATTATTACATAAATTATTATAAAGCAAATGTTATTTCCTACATCAGTATATCCCAGCCAACCTTGTGCATGTAATGAATATTCAACTTGAAAAACATTAAATATTAGATTGTGCAGGTGCAAGTAATTAGTGAAGTAAAAATAATAATTTTGTGACATATCTTGTAACATTTACAGTCAAAGATGAGAATGTCAGAGGTGGCTTTCAACTGTGCTTCCTTGATAATGGAGAAGGAATGAGCCCTGGTAAGTTGTATTCTGATTTCTCCATTCACACCTGTGTGATATAACCTGCATCATTATGAGTATGAACTTAAAAAATATGTCAGTACTGTAAGTGATATATTTGTGATTACATTCATAGTGCCAGATCCAATATACAGTAGAACAAAATAATTCAAGAATCTCAGCTGTTTTCAGTGTAGGTCTCATGAATATAAACTTTGGGTGTAGCAAAAATATTTCAGCTCCAGTGGTTTTATATTTTGAGGTGAGATAATGACAATAGAAATCACACAGATATTAATTAACTTTGCGAGTTCGTCAATATGCCTCATTGTCATAATATGTTGTGTGCAGTGGCATAGCCAAGGTGATATGAAAGCTGTCTTCTCCCACTAGCAAAAAATCATTAAAGTTAACAAGCCTAACATTCTTGCAATGATGAATTCTTACAGGTAGAAACTTTTTACATGCATACACATTGATTTTTGGTTCCTTGCTTTAGCAAAAGGAACCTATGCAGTCAGGTTGGCGTGTGTGTGTATGTGTGTGTGTATGTGTGTGTGTATGTGTGTCTGTGACACTTGCTTGGGTACACTCTAACTCAACAAGGGAAAGTCGCATGGAAGTCATATTTG
>JAODAF010101636.1:0-10802 GCA_027574765.1 Molpadia intermedia | reverse complement strand
GACATCAATCCAAGTTGGCATTATTGAGTTAGCCTGATTACAAGCAGTTATCCGCACACACATACACACACATGCATACACACGCATACTTGATCGCATAGATTCCTTTCGCCTTCGGCAAGGAATAAAAAAAACCAATGTCAGTTTCAATACATTTCGTTATGGAAACAAGTTATTTAGTCGGTGTGCTCACGGAACAGTGCTGAATATTTTATGTATGTATGCATCATGAAATTTTCCACTTGTTACACCACGTTGGCTACATTATAATGTACTGTAAGCATGGGTACTTTGGGGATTTAGTTCTATTGCCAAAATATAAAGTCAATGTTGGTTTCAATACCTTGAATTATTGGAAGTTATGTATTCGGTGTGCTCACGGAACAGTGTTGAATATTTTATGTATGCATCATAAAATTTGCCACCATGATGGCTGTCTTTAAGAATCGTAAGCAGTCCCATCATTCATTTCTTCATTCCATTGTAAATGATGTAACTATTTTTCTTAAAACAAATTTGTCTATTACAGGTGATCATTCCAGAGTGATACTCCCCATCATAAACAACGACCCTTCTACAGATTACGTTAATGCTTCTTACATACATGTAAGTCATCCATGTAAATCTTTAAATATAAATATTTACCAGTTAACTGTGGATGTCCATTGATTGTCATATAATATACAACGTGATATTAGTTCCAACAAGGTTTGGTATCGTAAAAAATACATTATTTCCCTTCTGGTTATTTATATAACACGAGCGTCAATATTAGGATCTGCATAACGATAAGATTTATTTTAAATATTACCAACATAGGTCAGCGTTTATTACCACCACACCCTCACACTATATCAAATTCATACCAAGTGTTATAAAACACAACTTACTCTTGAACGATATCAGGCCCATGGTTATCCAGTTGTTGCCAAATATCTGCGCAATATATTTATACTGCTGTAAGCTTGCTCGAAGTCTCGATGTTAAAACGTAGCAATCCCTCTGGTATATACTGATAATGAGAATATTTTTGTATGCTTTCTTTTCTAGGGATATAACAAAGAAAATGCATTTATATCATCACAAGGTAATTAAATTACAAAGTAGCCTATGATAAATTTTCGTATGAAATCATGCAAATTTTATTTTATTGTTATTGCTTAATGTTAATACTTCTTTAAACTAATTAACTTGTTAGAAAGCAATTCCAGTGCTTATACGCCAGTACGGACCAAAGTTGACACGTTATGTCAATGCATTGCCCATTATCCGAGAATAAACGTTTGATAAATGTTGGCACATACGCGTTTGGCTAAGCCCAGAACTTCGGACAGTTATGGGTCACACATGCAATAGAACGGACTGAACTGGAAAACAACATGTACATGTGGATCGGGAGGTGTAATTACCGCGCACAGACACTACGAACACAAAGCTAGCCCAGAACTCTGTCACTTGTATATAACTTTGTATATAACTTTGTAACAAACATACTGATTGATATAGTGCGGCAACCTAGAAAGTGACCCGTGACTTTTTATGCAAATATGAAAATAATAATGGGCAACTTGTTCAACAATTTACTGTCCTATTGTCAGAATTGCTTAACAATCTTGGTCAAAATTTAAAACCATATTGTGACGCCCTAATCTATCTAATCATTAGTGAGCTTCACGCGCATAATTTGCTTTCCATTCTACTGATTGCCACTTTGCAGTGTTGTTATTGAAATAAATTACTAGAAGCTTTCCGAATTACTAAGGTATTGTACCATGTAATATGGTTTATGATATTCTTAAACAGTTCACCACTATTTACGCGCCATCTCCTATTTCGCGATATATCCGCGAGTTACCCATTGTGTCCCTGTTTGATATGGGTCGTTACAGCGGACATGTCCTCCTCACATTTTTCTAATGGGGTAAACTAATGCATTTTTCCCCAAGCGTTTTATTACACGAAGCCCTGATTGGAGGATTACTAAAATAATATTTTATTTGAATGTTTATTTTCCTATATACAGAGTGGAATCATATAACGCCATTTTGCATCTATTAAGCACTCCTCATTTTCCAAACAATCTCAGATGTAGACTAAACATGGACAAATCTTGAAGATAAGATTTACTTAAAAAGTTGAACACTTTTTAAGTATACAACAACATTCTCAAAAGGGAGGGGACAACTACCCTAGAACGGCACTCAAATGGACTCTATGTCAAATGCAATGTCCCTCATACCTTCAAAACAAATCGACGCCCTTGGGTGTCACCCATTTATTTTTTTGTGTTTTTCAATTAAATGATTGTGTTTTCCCACAGGTCCTAACAAAGCGTCCGTTGCTGATTTTTGGAGAATGATCTGGCATGAAGGTTGTAAAACAATTGTTATGTTGACTCAAACTAATGAAGGAGGAAAAGTAAGAGAATATAATTAAGTTTATTGTATATTGAATTAAGTACACTGGTGCTGAATTCAATATATATTTATCAATTGGGACAGCTTATGGCATGTTTTCCAATAGAGAATAACACATCAAATACAATGCATTCATTACTTCAGTTGTGTTCATCGATATTACAGCATGGACCGAACAGCTTTTATATTTAAATTCAACAAATAAGGACATATATATACTATTCTTCGCAAATGCAAAGAATGCAAAATTACTCTAACGTAACGTCGAAATTACAATAATATAGGAACATAACAATGCATATTACCCAGAAGGCTCCTAATAAAAACATCAAAGGGTATAAAATCAATACGCTTTTTAGAGTTGAGTAGGGCTGTGACAGCTTTTCTTATGACAATTATTTGCTAAGGCAACCAGTATCAGGAGACCGTTGACGCTGAAGTGTCATGTTGGTTATACGATATTTACGGCATTGGAAATCTTCATCTAAGAATTTATGTCCATATTATTCAGCACACACACGAAAGTATACGCAACAGATATATATGAAAGGTCCAGCGCATGACTTAGCTTATATATCAGTGTTGTTTGGCTATGGGTTTTGACAAAGAACTAGAATCGTAGCTAAAAGTGAAAAGAACATCGACCACTTTTCTAAAAACGGAAAACGAAAATCGATTACTAATTAAAGCGATGCGAAAGCGTATTAATGTTGAGGATTCTAAAGAGAAATTGGATTTTACTATACAATATAATTCAGTAAATATATTTCAAGAAATTATTAACGTATTAAAGGTGATTACCTACATTATGTGTTCTTCCTTGTCTGGTACATAACAAATCTTCTTGTATGTTTTAACAAATGCTATCTGAATGGTTATATAATTTCATATGCATTTCATTTTAGCCTAAATGTGTGAAATATTGGCCAGACAAAGGAGAGACAGAAAAACATTCGGATATAGTTGTTACAACAAAGGAAGAAAAGGTTTCTCCACAAATGGTCACTCGCCGTTTAGTGACAATAAAGGTGACGTGTTAAAGTGTTCTTTATATCAAGAAACGAATATATCCATAATACACTTCAATTAAAGTATATGTAAGGTTCCACCAACAAATACTCACGGAGACATGGCAGGGTATGGCAGACGTATTTATCCTTCTTGCTTCGCGTACACTGATGAGTTATTAGTCCTCCCCTTAATTTTCTCACATGATAACTGGGATACCATGTAGTGCCCCTCAGCTGGTTGCAAAGTTTCAACGGTTTTGACCCATGATATTGGGGTACTGCTCACATCAGTCTCTGGTGTGATTATTGTGAATTAAAGTGTGGAAAGACAACATACATTAGACGCGGATTCAGGCACCTCCCTGTTTGGTTGCATGGTACATAGATTTAGGAGATAAATACGATTTTTTAAACCATCCAAAAAATGGATAGGCTGAAGGCCTAGGAAGTGTCATTTCCGGCGATCTAGAAGGTATTTTTTCTAAAATAATTTAGGTACGCTACGCGCCACATTGCAAAAGAATAAACTGCCCAGGACCCCCGGTCTTAGGGTCTCCCATGTTCTGTATGAAAATAAAGAAGAAAAAATAATGTGGTTGGGGTAATTTTCACTTTTATAAGAAATTGGTGTGGAAAGTCGGAAACGATACATTTCATGACAAAACAGATAGGCTACTATAATTCACATATTCATCCAAAATAAAGGATGTTGTTTAGATGCAACTTTCAAGACCTGGGATTATTTCCGGCGATCTAGAGGTACCCTTTTTTCAAAAGATTTCCGCTCCAACCGATGGTGGCGCTCCGCTTAGATAGTAACAAAATCAGGATTCGGCCACCCCCAATCAAAAATACTGGCAGCGAAAATATTAAATTAAATTAATCTTATATTGGTTTACCGTTTGTAAGCATGTTACTTATTTTACTGTATATACCTACTTCTGATATGACTTTGCTTTATTCTGTTCAAGAGATTTGTTTACGTTTAACCTACTTAGTAACCTACTTAGTAACCTGTAATACTACAAAATTGTTTGCACCAAATTGGCATAAATTATACGCAAACGTGTTTCTCATCTAGAGGTAACGTCATATCTTCTTTCGTTGCAGTTTCTTTAATGATGTATTTCACTACAGCGATTCTCAAATCTACAACATTGCAATATAAATATGTCGTCAAATTATTTGTTTATCATTGAACGTTCTTACAAACTTATAGGATAAAAAAGTCCGCCAAATTGTACAATATCACTACATTGGATGGCCTGATATGAAGATCCCTAGCACCGCTGATGTATTGTGGGATATTATAGACGAGATGGAGAAGGACGAGACAGACAACTCACCACCAATAGTTGTTCATTGCAGGTTAGAAAAACTCCAGTTAGATTTGTTTAACGTTATACGGTTGGTATACATTTGTCATTTGTTCTCACAAAACTTGTTATTACTAAAAATATTATTATTTACAGCACTGGATGCGGTAGAACTGGAACTGTCATCGCACTTTCTAGTCTCCGTAAGATGATGCAAGCGGAAGATCAGATTGACGCCTTCAGTTTTGTTAATAAAATGAGACAACAGCGAACGACTATGGTCCAAGTTTGTGTAAGTTTATCCTTGTCAAAAACGAACGCTAAAGTAGTGGAAATATCGTATGACGTTAATATTAACTTAATGTTAATATTAAATTGCTATCAACAAAAAGCATTTTCTCACCTGTTAGATATTGTTTAAGTATGCCAATATATAGCTTTGGTCTTAATGTATACCGTTTTAAATATTATAATTATTTCATATTTAACCAATAGTATAGTATACATTAATATTCCCTTTCATCTACGCTCTCTATATTAACAGGACGAGTATCAATTCATTTTTGAATCACTGATGATATTGTCTCTCTGTGGTAAGACAAGTACAAACGCAGATGACTTTAAAGCCACATTAACAAGGTGGAAGACAACTGATAAGGACAGAAACTCGACCCCTCTACAACGTCAGTTTCAGGTGAGGTCTTAATGTGGTGTTTGGGAATAAACTAACAGAGCCGAGTTGTGTTGGATAGGGCAGCGAGTGTATAGTCTGGTAGTTTTCTTTTCTTTTTGGGTTTCTTGCATTCTGTGGCACGCTTCTAATTTTGGGTGGATACTATGTTGGATTTGGTTTGTTTTGTGGTAGATTGGTATATTAAATACAGGTACCTTCAATCAATGACATTATTTATTAGATTATTTGTATTATTAATATATTTATATTGTATATTCTACAGTTGCTAGAGTTCGTCAGTCCATTTTCAGCAAACAGTGGAAATCAGGCAGGATCATTACCAGAAAATATAAATAAAAACAGACATCAGGATATAATTCCGCGTAAGTTACATCGGGTATATTCATATTAGTAAAGGGGTACGTAGTGAAGTCTACATGTTAGTATGAATTTGATATAATTCAACATGTTTCAACATATTAACACATTGTTGGCAATATGAAGTTGGTATAATTGCCGACTAAACTAATACTTTAGGACTATTACTTTTTTAAATTAGGTTTACTTGTTCCTGACGAATGCAATGTGTGTCATAGGTAACATGAAGTATAATTATGTGTATGCTAGTAATCGTGTTTTTTGCCCGGTAGGGATGTTAACATTTCTAAATCCATGAATGTGAATTAGCATGTCATTCGTACTTGGTGTATGTATAAGTTTTGCACTTTCGAAATAATTCAATCTTCAACCATTGGCATTTTCTCTTTACAGTGAATCGGTTTAGACCAAATTTGATGACATCAGTGGATACCACAAACGCAACGGACTATATTAACGCTTCGTTTTGTAATGTAAATTTTACGTATACACAATACACCGTTTTCTAATAAAATGTTACTTATATGTATATGTTAAATGTATTTTGGTAGATTTTGAGCATACAAGGTTGTTCACCTAGGCCCGCCCAACCCCAATGTGATTTAAACACATGTGGTTTGTTTTGGTCCTCCCTCTTTTAGTCAGGAAACAATATTCCTCTCTAAAATTGTTATGATCGTCTTCCTGGAATTCATCATTGCCGCTATACATGTATATTTTTGGCAACATCGTTTTTTATGTGCTCCACTAAGCGTCAACAAAAATAATAGTACCTTCTTAATTTGATGAAACTTGATGCTGCTATCGCGATCTATTATATATGTGTTACGGTATCGAAACGACAGCATTTAATCCCATACGTCACTTTTCACTTTATTTGGGCATGGCATAGGCCGATAGGTGTGTTGTGTAACCCTCTAAGTAATTTGTATAAGCCTCCTTTCCGCAAATATGTGACCATGTAGTAATTGATGACATATGAGTAGTTAAATGTTACAAGTTAGGAGTTTTGGTTATCTTAGTCTCCTGTAAATAACCTAACATTTATATAGGATATGCTGGATGTAACAGGGCTTCCTAATTTTGGTTATGGGAGTTTCCCTGCCTCCCTGCTTTTTGGGAGGGGTGAATTGACCCTATAGCTCGCATCATTGCTGAAATGCTATTCTGGCTTGCTGCAAATGGTCACGATTACTGCTCCAGCTGGTGGAATGCGATCTATAGCTAACATGCTACACAGTCTTAAGTGGTGACTTTTTGACAATCAGATTCGCATGCCCAATCTCTTGCGTATTTTATAAAAAGGAACGAGATAGATATTCTGAAAACAAAAGGGTAATAGCCTATATGTTCAATGCATAATTCAGTTACACGTGATATAATCACATTCTAATTAAATATTTTAATACCTCTCTAACAGCGAAACGAGAAGAAAGATGCATTTATTTCCACACAAATACCCCTCCCAAATACAGTTGTGGATTTATGGCGGATGGTACATGATTATGAATGCTCTACCATCGTTACTTTCCAAGCAGATACAAACAAGGTAAAAGCTGCCGAGTTTAATTAAGTTTTTATTAGATAATTAAATTAAGGCATGGACAAAAGTAGTACAGTCGTAATCAATGACAAAACGCTGCAAATATAAATCATTCAAATTGTATATCTTATCTTGATAGGTAAATTCAGCAATAGTACAGCAATATATATGTACTGTATTCAATGCATTGATTTGAAAGTAGCGTAGTAGTATGTAAACTAATATTTTCCGGGCAATTCTTTTATATAAATATTGGGGCCGATTGGGGTGGCAGAGTAGTTGAAGAAATGGAAATGGAAATTTCGTTCTCTACAATTCTTGTGTTAAACTAATACAAACCTTCAATGATCGTATATCCTATTATATCAACTGGTAGGTCACGTAAATTATTTTAGTACATATATATATATATATATATCTGTTATTATACAAATTATTGTAGGCCTGTGGGGAATACTTACCTCTATATAAACCGGTACAACATGGACCATTTACCATCGGCATCACTGACAAAACAGTAGATAAAGGTATACAGACGACAAATATTACCGTGACATTGGATAATGGAACCTATCAAAATGAGAAAAAGGTGAGTATAATAAGACTCGAAGCTCGTATGGAAATATAGTATTACTAGTTCACTAGATACCAACATCCCTAATATATGAGACAACCTACAAAAGCATACATATACGAATAACTTTTCATATCAATGGTTCTACGATGAACCCAGTCCTTTAACAATATCTATGACATGCTCTATTGTTGATTCGTTTCAGGAATTTTAGAAAGAGAGTCAGAAAATACCGATGTTAATGTTGAGCGAGACACCTTAAGACTGCCCCACCCCGTTCGATTACCCCCTGTACTTTAGTAACAAGGGAAACAATGTCCTAAATGTAGCCAATGCTTTCTTAGTGAATCTTGTGAATCAAATTCATTCAATCAATCGTTTAAATTAATAAAACACTATACAACATCAAATATCTCCCAGACCTAAACACCGTTTTAATTTGTCAATATATTGACGCCTTATATTCAGATACGAAATATGAAGGAATTAGAAGTATAATTTATTTCTCTTTAAACAAACCATACGTACAGTAAAATATATGTCCCTTTCTTGTCCACCAAATTTATGAATAAGTCTACTAAATTTAATAAGATCACGGAGCACAAATTTAACACATAGACCAGGGAGTTTAGAAATTACGTACACAATATGAGTAGAAAATAAAAATAATTAAATACGTCTCTCTTGCAGGCGTTGCAGCCTCTATCTATTGCACACTTTAGTGTCGCTGCTTCAGAAGTGGAAGACTCATCAACTCTTCTTTCCCTTGTTGATAAAGTACATATCAGTAATCTGCAAACCGAAGGGAAAAGGATCGCCGTGCAATGTCTGTAAGTATGACATATTTAACTTGAAATCAATGACAATATATTGGCCGTCATGGAATGATCGCAGGCCATGATACTTTTGGAATAAATGTCATTGACAATGACCAACTGAAATAAGGATTAAAATATTAACAATTTTCAATTCAGGTATAGAGGGTTTTTTCTTGGAAGCCTAGAGGGGTTCCGGGATAGACCAGCCGTCAGTATTATCAAAATCTAAATTCTTGAAATATTTTGTCAGTATTTGTCGGTGTACAGGTTTTAGACATGCCATACATTATTCATAATAAAGAAAACGTTGCAACAATGCCAAGACTTCATCATTTTATAGATGATATGCGTAAAGTTGGTTAACGGTCTAAGAAGCGGTGTCGAAATTGCAGTGGCATTTTGTGATAATTATAACCGCGTATCACTACGGAATCGTTTCAATGTTTTTATCCAACTATAGGGACGGCGTGAGTGAGTGCGGTATTTTTATCGCGGTGTATAACTGTTGTCAAAGGATGAGAGATGAAGGGGTCGTTGACTTGTTTACTGCGGTAAGAGGATTACGTGAGAGAAGACCTGAAATGGTTGGAACTATGGTGAGTGCACTGCTGAACAACGGCCTATATTGTAACATTTGTGCAACTTTACTTGTACAATTCAAGAAAACAAACAATATATCTGAGACCCATATCTGTTTACATATTTATAATGTCGACTTATTGATATTTAGTCTTTCGTAAAAGGAACGATTGATTTTACTCCATATATTTTCTCTTTTCTTCTAGGACCAGTACGAGTTGTGTCTTCAAGCAATTTCAGAGAGAATGAAAACCTCCAACATTTACACAAACATTCAAAGCAAAATTCGTGACTGAATCCACACATGAAAGTTTTATACAAACTGTTGGTTATTATACATTAGTATGTATTTTACAAATTCAATGGCGAATATAATATCCCAGACACTGGAATTAATAAAACCACAATCGGAAAAAATATAATCTCAAACCTATTGAAAATATCATTAATTCACGAAAGTATGTATATATTTTCTTAAATCATTTTCTTTTAGTTCTTAAGGAGTTGGAATTTGATCAATTGTCAACTGAATATATATTAATCGAACTATTAAGTAACTTAATGGCTATTATCTATTTAACCAGCCGATTCGCATAGCTGATACAGTAATTACTGGTGCACGGTTGATCACTTTCGCCAGTAACTACTGGAGTGTGTTAAACGTTTTACCCTAACCCTAACTCTAACCATAACCAGTAAGTACAGTAACCTGCTTTAACACCTGTTAAAAAGTTTAACACGTGTTAAGTGTTATAAACCTTCTCCAGCAGTTAACGTAAGAGCTATGCGTATCGGGTACTACATGACACCCTAGACCAATACCGCCAAATGATTCTTGTATCAGCCAGGTGGACGCGCATGTATGTTTAGTATATATATATACCACGTGTAGCCGAAGAAAAAGTGGACCCACACAACCTTCCCATGACGTCAGCATTTTACTCCCATTCATAGGCGGCGGAACCGGGGGTGGGGCTGGGGGTTAGAGGAATTGCCACTTTTTTCATTAGGCGGAAATGGCCTCCCACTAGGCTTGTGGCCCTTAACCGATATATAACTAATAACATGACTGTATAAATGGCACACCAAATGGGGGGACCGATTGGGCAACTCACTTTCAAATCGTCCCGCTGCCTTTGCACCTTTCCTAGCGGAGTCGTCGGTAACGCCACAATGTGAATAAGAATACGAGTATAAAATAACCGAAGTACTTACAAGTTGATAGCAGCGACGGCGACAAGCCCAGCCGGGATATCGATGACACTAATCAGGCAGAAGTTAACGTAAGGATTACCGGCGAGCACCCCGGTATTCAGAGCGAAACCAAAATACACAAGAGTACAGGTTATCCTATAAATAATGAAATATATTATCATAAAAATACATAAATATTGGAATAGTTAACATTTCGATTTATCTATGCTTAGAGACTTCGCACGTTGAATTTCTGTTCAAATATTTGACAAGATAACCGTTCTATATTTTACAAGTCTA
>JAODAF010101526.1:0-10802 GCA_027574765.1 Molpadia intermedia | reverse complement strand
ATCCCACTACTTGTATACACCACACAAACTACTCGCTTTAGATATACCGGTAATACTAGAAAACGAAACCTGATAAATACAACTAGTGCATGTAGCATATGAATGGCAAGCAAGCAAAAACCAATGCATTCGAATTTACAGATCTAATGTCTAATAATTATATATATATTATATAACTACTAATCCATATATACATAGTATGTAATGTCGACCTCTTTAGCCTACAGCTACATTAACGAATTGATAACAAGAATTCCATTTGCATTTCATTAAATGAACCAACAAACAAATATTCGAAAATCCAATTGTTTACCTTAGAATGTGTTTATGATCAAACCTAATTATTTTTTCTTCTCGTTTCTAACTTATTTTATTATTCATTTGATTAAGATATCCTTTACATATTAAATGGTTTATATCATATCTTAATTAAGTTTGAACTACAGTCCTAATGTGATTCCGCATTTTATTCTATTTCATTCAGGAAACACACCCTTACAAAAGTTACAAACTTCCTTAATAGACATATCTATTAAAGTAAAGTATTTCACCTCTACGAACAACCACTTGAGTGAAGGACCGATAAAACAAAACTATCCCCCATCTCTTGAAACTAAGTATTACCAAACGTACGTCTTTAGTTATGAATTATTAATAACAACTGCCTGCTTACACCAATTAACACTACTAATTCTACAATGAACGACGACAGACGGTCACATTGACCAATCATATCGCAGGATACTATTCCTTGGCTTATGATTGGCCAAGTTGACGAATCACACCTGCTGTTGAAGACTTAGACTACTTCCAGGGCTTTGTAAAAATCTCTAAGATTAACAAGAGAGTTATAGAAAACGTGCTGTAAAGGGTTTAACAATGAAACACTAACACATTATCATTTTAATTCTTATTAGGAACGACAGGAACGGCTACCCCGGGTAGGAGTGGCTTTGGTAATGGACTTTTAAAAGATAAAGAAGAAAAAATGAAGCGCGAAGCGTCCCCTTTCTATTATTTACAAGTGGTTTTAAGTAGCACGGATTAGTTATTTAAAAGCGTAACCCGCTTAACCTGAACGGTTGGAAGTCGAGTAAAAGTACGGAGCAGAGCCGGTCAGATTCAATATCGCTTTAACCACGAGACGAGACTAGGCATGCTCCTACGTGCACCTTGAAACAACTTTTACAAGTTTTGCACATATCAATCTTGTAATTGGAACTTTATTTTCATTGTAATTTTCACTGTAAGTTTACGACACGGAGAGACTTTTTGTAACTTGGTAAATTTTGGACTGAAAGTACCGGTATATTTAAAACTGAAAAAGAGGCTTTTAAGACAGGCAAAATCAAGATGCCGAAGTGTTACATTTTCAAGAAAACAGGACGGAAGATACTTTGTAGCCCGGATTCAACGGCGGCGACGGGCGACATGGAACCCCACTCTAGTGCATTCACTCCGATTACGCCAAAGAAAAAAGGTATGTTCTAATTCTGTTATTAAAATATAGTTATTTTACTTATTTTATCAATGTTCAATATAGCTTTTAAAAATATTTGTTAATACTCATTAATGCAACCGGAAATAATATATTTTTTAATTAATTTACAGGGAATAGCATGAAATTTACCTTAATATTTGTTAAATTTATTTCATTAAACACTTTTAGTTTCAAATGTAGAATTGAAATTGGAGTTTTTTTACAACATGTTTTTGATAATAGAACTTTTGAAGAAAAAAAACAGACAAACTTAAAATTTGCTTATATAAACAAGTACCGGTACCGGCCGTATTGGTTAATGTATTTTATATAAACTGGTTTGTACGGCTTATAATTGAAGGTGAAATTTAGTGATTAAAACTATTTAATGACAAGAACTAAATGATTTAATTAAATCAAAAACATTTAATAACATTTTAAGGTAAATATTTGCAATTTAACGATACTTGAAAATATGCTCTATGACGTTTTGTAAAATATAATATTATATATTATTCCATATTTGCATAGACTATGGTTTATTTGATTGTTAATATAATAATAACGATAAATTGTCAATACGATCAATATTTTAATGTATAATTTGTCATTCTTGAAATGGGGAATATAAGTACCGGTACAATATGTTGGGCAAGTTACTATATACAATCGACGAGCAGCTAATTTAACAATTAAAAATTAATTAATTGATTAATAAAAAAACTGATAAATTATGTTAACTTTGATCATCCGGGCATGGGCGTATATAACTCTGAGGAATATGGGATCGGGTTGTCCCAAATGAGAATTTAGCCTCACAAATGGGATCGACTTATCATATTATTTCCATACATGTGACCGTCCCAATTGACAGCAGTGGAACCGAAAATTCGCTGCGTGTCCTCAACTGATCATGACCACGGCACATATGGAACCGGACCATGAATATATTAATAATGTAACCTATATTTTTCATGTTTCGCACATAATTTACAATCTAATGCCCGGATTATGGCTTTGAGTATAGGCCTCAGATTCATACCCTGCCTTGTACTGAAGAAATGTGACGTTATACTTTACGAAACAAACAAACTTACAAAACTTCTCTTACACTTAATCTTATGAATACAAAACCATATAGCTATGATCAATTCCGTTTTATTGCAACTGTTTCAATTTAATTGAGGTTAAATTGTGGTTGATTTATTTGGTATACCGGTACCCACCGGGCCTAACGGAGGAGTCGTCGCCTGGTAATCTGTGTCTCTAGTATATTGCGGGTAATATCCGTAGCCAACTACATTATATTATTTCCTTAATAATAACGAATGAAACTTAACTTTTGTACTTTCAATTTTCTTTCAGAAGGTCAAACTACACTCTTCAGGCCATTTCTTCCAATAAATGAAACTGCCGATCTTCCACCAAAACACCACAGCCCAACACAAGCGCTGGAATCAAGACTAGCCGAGAATGGGTCAATGCGCTTCACTTCAAGTTCATCACCCATCGCATCCCCAGGGGTTGGAAAAGACACCAACCACTCCTTCGTGACCTCACAAACACTCGCAAGTGATGTGACATCCCGTCCGAGTTCAACGTCATCGCATGACGGGAAGAGTTCGTCACCTACGACGCCACTCTTTTCCACTGTCGTACCCATAACAGCCCTGCGATGGCCTAGCGAGGTCTCCAGTTATGATATACCATCACCTACAGCTAGTTCGGGTAAGCAAACGACCGTTACCCTTAATTCAATATACTCTAGGCTGTTAAATCAAATAAAATTATATTTAACAACTTAACACACGCTATTATAACTATTTGGTACGTGTCAACGCGAACCACCTGTTTAAATGCGGTACCGTATGTCGTACTAATTGTTGCGAGGCGTACAGTAATTATAAGCGCTTGCGTAATATTAAAAACAATATCGTGTGTGGTGTTTTTTTTACCCGATGCTATAGGCTCTCTATACCACAATTCATTTTACATGACTATTCATTTACCAAAACATTTAGAATAATTCTATTATTATTTAGATTCAAATGCATTAAAAAAATATTGAGTGGTTAATCGATCCGGGTTTCGGATAAATTTAACCAAAAATGCACAAAATCTACAAATCCGACTTGACGAAACATTTCATCATTTATATATTTTCGGAACAATTTGATTTATTATTTTACATTGTGTCTACTGGTGGTAAAGTACCGTACGTTAGGCCTATGAGTAACTTCTTTTTATATTTTGGAAGAAAAAGCACGCTTCCTCAGCCGTGCCATAATTTAAGCACTATTGAAGGAGTTCTTAAAAATAGACAAAAAAATATTTGTGGTTTGCTGATATTATGGTATTATAATTTTTTTTAAATAATTATATGAATGAAATCAATTACCAATCTTGTCGCCAGCTTGAAAAATGGGAACCTTCATGCAAAGCTGACAAACGTGAAAACAGTCTTCATATCTAGTTAGGGCTTACTGACTTAGGAGTTTATAGCCCTTCACAAAAACCTATGATTTATCCTTAATATATTAAGTTAAAATAAATATACATTTTAAACAATGATTTTTGAGAGAGAAAAAACGCTGTTAAAGTTCTAAAAAGTTTATCCGATTATCTGTTTAAAGTATCGCTTCAGTCATGGCTCCGATTCCACGAGAGATATGAAATAATGCAAAGGGTGACATTTCAGTAAACGATCTAGTGGCTTTTTGTTACCCTTTTTAAAGTTAATTGCTATGTTACCCTTGAAACGTGGCAGACAGCGTGTTTAACATCATGTCTATAGTTAGTAAATCAATCAATCTTTATCAGAATGAAAATCTAGAAACTTTTAGACATGTACTTGAGAAGAATAAAAAAGTCTCAGATAATCTGCCTTGATGACGTCAAACATTTTAATTGTTGCCAGATGCTTTTGTTAATAAAATCCTACATGTTTAAAATGTACGGTCAGTTTTGAATGGGCTATGGTGTGAAAGTTGGTTCTTCTTAGTATACTAATTTTTAAATTTGATTTCCTTGATTGCACTTTTGTTTTGTTGTTTCATATTTTACCGTAATGCTCGGACGACACTCTTTGCGATTCAGTTATGACTGGGTGATTGATTAATAGGCTATAGTAAAACATTCAAAATATAATATAATATTGAACATTACAAAATATAATATAATATAGAAAATTACAGGACAATTTTACAATTTATCTGTGGTATTATAATTCACTCGGGTAAACAATCATTTATAAGAGAAATAAAATCGATAAATCAAATTTATTAGTATCATTATTGCACAGGCTCCCGGTCCAACATAAAATAATCACATATAGTTATAAATTCTTCAAACGACCATCATAGTTAACTACAGTGACGCCGTCTGTGATTTATTACAACATATTTAATTAATAGGTTATTTATTAAATACCCGTTTAACATACTTCTGCATAGTTTGTTAAGGTTTACCACACGATTCCCGCCCGGCATTGCCTCACTACCTCTACATAACACTGTCGTCTGCTATAATGGCGGATTAATGTTGATTTTATTCACTGAGTTGCGTGTGGTGTCGCGTGGCGGGAGTACGTTCCGCTTGCCATTGTCGTTAGTCACCCACGCGCCAAATCAAACCTTTATCTCGCCCTTTGTCTTTTTGAATACAGGTGTTCATGGAGTCTGTAAACAAACCTTCGGTTTTATAGGTTTACATGATATAGGCCAACCTTTACCCCCGAGCACCTGCCGTTTCTCAAGTATACACAAACTTAAGATTTCTTGATAAATCAGCAAAGCAAAATAAAATATCTTGTTTACCAACTAACGTAAAGCTGAACACTTAAACTAGATTGGAGATAACGTCTGCTATAATTTACTAAGTAATTCAATCCCAGTTAATGGCAGTCTGTAGAGTCGTTACGTTAGGTCGTATTATTATCAAGATGTTGGGCGCACGAGTCAGTATATAATGTAGACTACCATGTTTTATACCGTTGACATTCAAGATATCACGCTATCATCGCATTTAAGTTTTGAACAACCACTTAATTCTGTGATGTGGAATCAACCGTATTCATGATTTCCGTATATAGGCCTACTCATCATTTTGCGCGGAAATGATTCGGTAATAATTTGTATGTCAATGTCAAAATAAAACATCCCTTCCACGACCCTGCATATTATGAAGTTTATATATATGAATTTTGCTTAGAGCTAATGTGCCCGATGTAGATTACTTTCAGAGAACTGTGTTAATCACCCATTGCCGTGTAGCTTATACCTAATTAAAAGTACGGCATCTCGCTCGGCAAATTGCTTTAATTTACCAGCAAACATAGTCACATTCGTAGCCGGTTGATATTTACAATTAATTGTTCTACTTACTCTAAGTTGTGCCTCGAAGACTGAATTCTCCGAAGAAAAAATAACCCTACTGCTGACAAAATGATGAACCAAAGAATTCGTTTCGCAGGAAGATAACTTACATCCATATTAACTGGTCGTCATACACACTAGCTTGTAAGCTCGTTATTCTGGTTCTTCAGAACGATGGTTACTGGTTGTTTTAATACCAAGTAGTACCCGAATCTACTTCCGGTTTGGTAGATGAACAGGATAGAAGGAAGTCATCAGATAAATCAAACCCTCTATAAGTGTTTCTGTGATTAGATATTAGATATGCCTTGTAGTAGGACGACGACCATTGGTACCTCACCCCTAGTTACTACTAGTAAAATGCGTATTATTCCTTGTATTTACGCTAATGATCCCCCACTGGGGGAGAAAGTGCGGACCGTACCACAGCATCACCCCCTATAAAAAAATCAAAATCAAAACATCCCTTCCACGACCCTGCATGTTTCCTGATAATTGATCAACATTTTAACCCTCCCCTTTCCCCTCCAAACAATGGGCCTAACTACATGTCAAAGTACAAAGTAAGGTCATCCGTCCATGGCGACGTTAACATATTGTGACGTCATGTGTAACCCCTCAAGTAATAGGCCTACTTGGAAACGACGTGACTCATCGAATGGTCTCTTGTTTGAAAATGCTACCTTCAAGAGAAAGAAGACCCTCACCCCTTGAAAGTAATTTTATAGGCCCGGGTTGGTAAATTCAGAGTGAGTTTTTCTACCTTACCATGTAAACCTATCTTTAGCCTAAGACTCACCCCTAGTTGTAAACTTCCTTCCAGGGGTTTGGGGAATGTTATTTCTGTTTAATTAGCCTTCAGGCATGGCCGTAAGTGGGAGGTATACTACAACCCCAATTGTCAAATGCTCAGAAATGTATTACTAACATGGCTCACTATAACGATTATAATCCGTCTGATGACCAGCCTGCAGAATTTGCGAAAAGGTGTTCATTTAGATCGGACGTTAGTAGGATTCGATGTTTTGTGTGATAGGCCTACTGGGATATTAAATTACACTTAACACTATAGTATGAAGGATATAAACACTCAGTTTGCCATTTTATCCCTATACCATATGCAAAATTAACCCTATTTGACATTATATGCCATATGCCTGTATCACCGAGTCGGTATTTACAGTATTTACGTGAACTCGAAACTGAAATTAGCATCCGTCTCAGTACTGAGGCCTCGTAGGTCATTATGAATCATGGCACGGGTACGATATGGGATTTCACATGTGACCCCTGCTATGACCTTGTTGTGTGGGCAGTATGCCTACGCCTTCCTTAGGCTACGACATGTTTAATACTAGCACGTATCGTATCATAACCATGAAAACATAAATGTATATACCCACATTGGTCACGGGCCAAGTTATCAAACTGGTTATTTCCCCCAAAGCGTAAAACATCGCATTCCGGTTTGTAGTCATTCTTTGGGGTCAATCGTTTTAACACCGGGCTATTAAGGCTGTTAAGACCTAATTAGTCTAATTGTAGTTCAATGTTCCCGATATATGAAAGAGTGGAAGGTACAGAATATACTTTTCAGGAAGCATAGCCTCATGGCCGACTTGAAAGAACATATCAATCATGCACACTGCTACTGATAATATATTGCTTGAGCAGAAGCGCCCTCACAAAAGCGCCCTTATAATTAGGTCGCAAAGAGATGACTGAAGCACTATTATATATATATATAATAGAGTCAAAACTGCTTTTCACCATTCCAGATTCCAAATCTCTGCCTTTCAAAATTATATATATATACCGGTATATATATATAGTTGAAAATAAGAAAACACTCTAGACGCACGTCATACTGTACAAACGATCCATAAAGGTGTATATTAAAATATAAAATGAAAAGATGGATCATTAAAAATCTTCGATGCAAACAGATGTAAAATTGGTTAAAGTGTAAAAACGGCAAGTGAGAATACATTATTGCTCGCGACGTTTCGAAAAGGTAAACTTTTCTTGTTCACCGATATATATAATTATATATATATACTTATATATATATAATTTGGAAAGGCATAAATATATATATATTTTATTTATTTGCAGATTTTTTGGTATTATTGAGAGATTCAAGTACTGTCCAAGGGAAAAAATGTTGGGGAAAATTTAGTATATGGGAGAGGGGGGGGGGGCAGTGAAACCATCACCATTATAGCACCTCAAAATTAAATTACAACAAGAGCCCAATGGGCCACTATGGTTCCTTGCTAAATTTATGGATTAAGTATTGTGTCATCACATGATCATGCAACCAACATCTTCATACCAACTTTGTTTAGGCCCACATGTACCCACTATCACCAAAGAACGACATACCAAGTTTGCATATAATCTGACTTATGGCTGTGGAGTTACAGCACTTTGAATATTGGGTCCATACAAATTTTAGCCCAAAAATATTTAGCCTAAAAAACAAAATTTGGGTTCTAAATTCAGAGACCTGATGCTTTTTGGGGCTCTCATGTACCTACTACCACCTAACAACAATGTACCAAGTTGGCACACAATCCAACTTATGGTTGTGGAGTTACAGCACGAGATCGGGCCCATACAAATTTGTGCAACCCAAAAGAGGTTTGGCCTAAAAACTAATATTTGGGTCCTCCAAAAATATACATATGGGCCAGTTTTTTGCCCACATGGTCCAAAAATTAACCCCACATGTATGCACTATAACCTAACTATAGCATACCAAGTATGGATACATTCAGACTTACGATTGCAGAGTTACATCAATTCAAATACGGGCCGCAAATATTTTTAGAATCAATTGCAAGACCAAGACCAAAACATTTGGCCCCCAAAGTATACATTACGGACCAAAATTTTCTCGGGAGCACCCATGGTCCAGGTGTTTGTCCCCACATGTCGAACATCACACCAAGTATGGGTACATTCCAACTTACGGTTATTTAGTTACATCAATTCAAAGATTTTGATCTTTAACCCCATTACCTCAATAACTATGGCGGATTTATACACAAAGTATGACTTCGACTTTCCCTAGTTGAGTGTACCACAACCAAGGGCCCCGGACGTGCGCACACACACACACACCACCTGAATGCATATGTTCCTTTTGCTAAAGCAAGGAACCATATAAAAGAGGCCAAAACCGAGGCATAACCTTGATTTTCCATCTCTGTGTGGGGTATATTGTGAGGTGTATGAACTTTAATATTCCGCCCCCCCAATAATATATTAGTATTCAGGATTATTTATGTGATGCACTACACAAAACCATTTGAATCCGACTACTTAGTTTTATTCAACCAACAACTACTAGGAACATATAATATGAATAGTGCACTTACCATTCCCTACTTAACATAACATGTTCACAAGCTTCATGTAGCTGATGCTCTGTTTGCTGCCCTCACTTAAAAATAATTAATGAAATGAAACGAATACTAAATCAAATGATGCCTTCAACCATTATTTATAGACTTTTGTACCACATATGAAGCATTATAAACAATACAATCATTTGTACCATTTCATGGAGTTATGCTCCTTCCAGAAGGAAACCCCCTGCCATCAAGAACATATTTGTTAATTGACCTGGAACACCCCCCATTTAAATGCATCCAGTCATGACAGAGGTTGGTTTTACTATAAATGAAAGAATACAAAACCACTAAAGGACAAACCTATATTTTGTGACCAATATGCCTAAGTTTATTCAATAACCTATACTTTGAATAACAATACACATCTACATTACATAACATGAAAGATTTTAATTAGCAAAATTTCAGAATAGCTTAGTTATATTGAAGCTTTAAATGTAAAGAAAACTGTTTTTAATTAGAAGGCAAAAGTATTACAATTAAACATGCAGATATGGTGAGGTGAGAGACAACAGACAGTAAACTTTTGGTATGTAGCCAGAACCAGTCCCTCTCCCCCAACCCCCACCTTCAAATGCATTCTTGAAGTATTCCTCTTCTCTATGTAGGTCTACATTCTGGGCCCTTTTAATCAAATCATTATACATTTTGAAACAATGAGATTGGAGTAGGGTATCATAGGAGAAGGCCTGACCGTTGTGACCATAGTGGCAAAATGTAAATTGCATTATAATACTGTATATATTCCATATAATTATAAAATCAAACCTTAATAATATATTCATTTTGCATTGGTAGCATTGCATCTATAATATGCCATGTATACTATCTAGTAAATTATTACGTTTATAAAAGTATATAACATGAACATAAAAGGGAACAGGAAGCCCTTTGAAAGTGGGAGGAAGGGGTGGGGGTGGTACCAGAGTGAGATCGAGTTCAGCAATGCCTCACTATACCCCTTTTCAAAACAAGCCAATTAGAAAATGAGGTGTTTCTTCCTTCCTGAAGTTCCTGCCTCTGCTTTACTAATGTTTTCATAAAACAAACAAAGTCTCAAGCCAATCACCACCTTAGAGTTATAAAGCATAAGCCAGCTCAGCTCAGCAGCTGTCATAAAAACAATAACAAAGCAAATGGAAGTAGTGTGGTCAATCTGCGGTGCATGCACAAGATTACATATTCAAATATACAAAATTATACCAAAATACCAAAAACTTTTATGGTTCTGTTATTTTAATTCCATGGAGAGCTTGTAGAATATTTTGGAAGTGGATGGAGGGTTGGTGGGATTGAGGGTAAAATGGTGTTTCTGTATTATTAATATACCAGGGAAAATCAATCATTTTTGATTCTTTGCCGAAGGCGAAAGGAATCTATGCGATCAAGTATGCGTGTGTATGTGTAGTGTGTGTATGTGTGTGTGTATGCGTGTGTGTACGTGTGTGTGTGTGTGTGTGTATGTGCGGATAACTGCTTGTAATCAGGCTAACTCAATAATGCCAACTTGGATTGATGTCATAGTTGGTG
>JAODAF010101415.1:0-10803 GCA_027574765.1 Molpadia intermedia | reverse complement strand
TATACCGGGTTACAACGACATCATCTACTTCTTTAGAACATGAACATAAATTGGTACAAACGGCGTGCCATAGAATACCATTGTTCGTTTAATATAAAGTGGTTAAAAGCCTACGGATGCTGCGTCGGGCCATGCTATGTCCAGATTGTTTTTTTACTAAGGTATTTTGTCCAAGAAATTATTTTGATCTTCAAGGACAATTCTTATTATCTCATCGTCCCATATATGGGACAATGACATATTGTAGTCAGTTGACCATTGTAACCCTTTATGGCATCATCAGTTACCATGAAAACGCTTGGAGGGAATATGTAGGACCTCGTTAGAGGTCCCCCATGGTAAAGTGACCCTTGATGCATGGGACCCCCAGCTTGAGGTAGGGGTCAAACTGTAGTTGTGTGTGTGTCTGTGTGCATACTGTTCATACAGTTGGAAGACCTGAACAAAAGAATTTCAAGTCCTCGAATGGAAATACAATGGGATCAATAGGTCATCAAAGGGAAATCTATTGTTAAAGGTTAGGATATAGGGTTGATATACAAAGGAAATTTTAATGGAGTCCTCAGACTGTATGTAAAGTACACTTGTGTGCGTGGGTGCGTGTGTTTGTTTGACTAGTCTGCGCAGGGAACACAATGGGAACAATAGGTCCTCGATAGGAATACAAAAGAGAGTTTATTATCAAGGTTAGGGTCTAGGGTGCAAATACAAAGGAAATTTCAAAAGAGTCCTCTGGCTGAATGTGCGTGGGTGTGTGTGAGTGAGAACATTTTTGTAAACGTTTGCGGCGATAACTCCTCCTAAACAGCTTTACCGATTATCTTCAAAGTTGGTAGGTAGGTGCCATATGAAGTAAACTTGTGCCTCGTTGAGACTTGGGGTCATAGGTCAAGGGTCAAGTCAAGTAAAATCCTGTATTTGGCTATATCTTCTAGTGCAAAACTCCGATTTAACATGCAATCTTCATAGTTGTAATATGCATAAGATGTTTCAATAGAATTTGAAGAAACGATTTACGAAAAGGTCAAAGGTCACGGGACCAGAGGTCAAATTTTAGTTTTTAAGCAAATGTTGCGGCGAAAACTCCTAGACTGCTTTACTGATTAACTGCAAAATTGGCAGGCATGTCCCATATTAGGTAAACGTGTGCCTCGCTGAGATTTTGGGTCAACGGTCAAATCATGTAAAATCCTATTTTCGGTTATCTCTTCAGTTATAATATAATTTGAAGGTAGTGACCCACAAGGTTAAAATATTTCACTTGATGCAAATTATTGAGTTATCAACCATTGGACAAAAAACATCTAATTAGGGATTAAATTAGAAATTTGACGATGAGATCAGCAACTCCATGGATTGCCTTCTTGTTTATTTACTTTTTTTTTATATTAGTTAGGGACAGGTTATTGAGATGGGTACAGTGTAAAAAGTTCTATATTTCACATAGCCTATGTCATGTTATATGCACCTACACTATTACCTAAATGAGATCTCACTAAGCGCCTACGTTCAAGCAACCATACAGGGGTTGTTGTTTTTGTAAGCGTTTTCTTTCTTTTGAATCCATTTTCCAGTCAAAAGTACAATGACTACGAACGAACTCCAAAAAATCAGAATATTTCCCCGAAACACAAGTTGGGGTTGATCTTACATTTTTGGCGAGTATTAACTTCCATTGTACACTGTCGAAATATTAAAGGACCTTTAGGTGCAATATAAGTCAGTCATGGTAAAACTTTTCCGGACAACTTGAAAGCATGCCCACTCATATTTAATGTCATGTCGCTCTCTCGTATTTACTGGAGATTACACAATGACTATGAGTTCTAAGAATACGTCGACCCATAGGGGAGAGTAAAAACATGGACAAATTATTGAAACAGCCTTCCTTAGAGGTCCTGTGGTTTCTATTCAAAGTGAGTTTAAACAAAACATTGTTGAAATATTTTGTCATATTTTCGCCCAAATTAGATCTGTCAACTTTGGATCGCTGTCATAGTAACTAGCTAACATTTGGGACAATTACCAAATACGTTTATTCTATGAGTTATCATGTGTAAACAATAATAAACCGGTTTGAAGGTCTGGTGCATCGATCATAGCATAAATTGAATTAGAAAAAAAAATGTTTTACTGATGTTTCATTGTAAACCGATTCCAAACATATTGGCCTATGTAGCGATTCGAAATAAGTTCCTCACCGTGTATTTTATTAAATCACGTATAGAACTATAGATGCATGGGGTTTGTTGGACGAACAAAACAAGATTGCATTCGATACCATATGTGTAGAAAATACTCTCCCCAATGACGTCAAATGAGATCATAACGACCATTATGTAATTACGTTCCTATGGGCTGAGTTAATAATAAAACCCTGTAAAGAGTAGGGTGCACGTGGTACCAACAATCAATTACTGTTTTGCGTAGTCTGGTAGAAGTTTTAGGCAAGATTGCGATATCAACCACCACCTAAATGGAAGTATTGGCCATACAAGGCATTCTTATTTTTGTAAGAATTGAGACTATTTGCTAGTCTGCTTACATCAAGGCTTACAGCCTAACGGAAACTCAAACGGTAGAAGTAATGTAATAACAACATTGTAATAGGCGCGCCTTTTATACCAAAAACTAAACCTTGAGGTGGTTGTTGTACGTATGACAGTTTTAATATTTTTCTTCCGATTTAACTTCAGTGATTAGTATTTTACTTCAGTATAAGTGGAATTGTATTTTACTTAAATTTAAATAAGACATTATAGTTTACTAAATAATAATGTTACTGAAATAGATTGTCTATTTTAATTATATAGGCCCTAAGTAAAACATTGGGTACTTAAGTAAAATATTCTTCGATAATAATTTTTATAGAATACAATTTCACCTAAGTAGAATGCATTTCCACTTTTATCAGCAAAATAATTTTATATAATATTTTGTATAGAACACAACTTCACCTAAGTAGAATGCATTTCCACTTAAGTTACTTAAGTAAAATGTTATTTGATTTAAGTAAATAGGTTGTCACTTAAGCAAATTGTACTTGGTTAGGTTAATGAATAAACACTTGTATAATTAATAAATGACAACTCACCCACATGAGTTAACACGATAAAACTTGGTATGAAGTTTTGAACTGGTCAAGTATTGCTTCATCATCAAGATTAGAATATTGAATGAAAGATTAGGCCCAGATCAGAACAAACGATGGGCTCAAACCCTGGCAGCAGTTTAACTAGAGTTACAAATGATTTGCCATCTGATATCATTGATACCTGTGACGTAATCATGACATATAGCCTATGTTATTATGGCAGATATATATAATTGTTTGTTTTAATATATGCACGTTCTAAAAAAATAAAGGGAGTTTGAATTTGGCTTCACATTTCAGTCAATATTTTAAGATGACAACTTTAAGGGAACGAATTAGCTATCTTAATTAAGTGTACTAGAATTTCTGATATTGATAATTTTCCAGTCAATCGTGTTCAGCGATATCCACTATTTTGGTATAAGGAGTTAACATCATAGATTTCGCAATACTTGTAGGCATGCCGTGCCTCTTTCTATTTTGCAATTCAACTTATTCCCAATATACCAATGAAGGACAAATCCCTTTGGTAAACAATACATCCCACGATCATAATATCAGAGTTATGCATTGACGTTCCAGTGTTATACCTCTGAAAGTCAGGTTAGCATTCTCCGTACTAGCGAGCAAATTATAAAGAATGACGAAAATATCAGAAATCCATTAAGGACCACCCATTGAGAGTAATGCTTCTGGATAGATTAATAAGGAGTATACAACATAGAAGTCACACTATTTTCCCTTTTTCAGTTGCCATAGCAACAGTTGTGCTATGTTTTCGGTCACAGAGGGGCTCTCGGGCGTACGGTTCATGTTTGTGTGTTTGTAAATGTGTTTGCTTGTGTCCTCCAAAATACTCCAAAATAACAATATTACCAGAAATTCCCCTCTCAAACAGTTTGGTAAAATAACAATAATCATAACATATTTAATATAATAATAAAATTGGTAGGCAAGTATTCCATCACCGAAACTAATGATTCGCTAATCCCTCTTGGTCGAAGGTCAAATATCAAATTAATAAATAATATTTGAGTTAAAAGCCACTAGTTCATACAACTGCCCAATAGCACATTGTCTCAATTGCGAGGACTGACGTCACATCCTACATTACAGACCATTGAAGCACCCAACACATCTGATGATCAGCCGCACTAATCGAGCTACACACATGCAGTATATCGCCTGGTTGCGTCTCGACCCCGTTCCATATGGAACGCCAAAAGGACAACATGTGATGATGATAATGTAAAAGTACACGATAACTATATGTACAAATACACGATAACTATGTAAAAGTACACGATAACTATGTAAAAGTACACGATAACTATATAAAAGTATACGATGACAATATAAGGTACACGAAAACTATATAAAAGTATACGATGACAATATAAAAGTACACGATGATGATGGGAAGTGTTTCGGCTTCCCAGAGACGGTGTCTAGAAAAAATATGGATATGGCGAATCGAAGTGGGAAGGTGATGTTGTGTTTACATGCAAATTCAGACAGGAAGAAACCATACACGCGAAGAAAAGGTGAATGACACATGTCAGTGTACATACTTCAGATTTCATTGGATTGCGATATCTCTTACATATGTTCCATGACTATGTAAACTATATTATATTCTGACCAGTTGTAACGACTACTTTACTAACGACACGCAAGACAGAACGTTTATGCGAAACGAACACCGTCATCCCTCATATCAACCCCAAACGACATAAACTGACTTCTCACTTCTCAATCGAGAACCGTTTCATTGGTACCAAGACCGTAGATCACTGCATGTCAGAGGACTAAATAAATGTGTATACTTTGTAAGACTTTATACAGTAAGACCAAGAAGCATTTATAACATTTTCCAAAAATAAAGGCTGAACAAAACAAAAACAACGACTTATGGACTATTGTCTTCTGTAGAGGACACAAAAAAATCGGAAAAATGCCGAAATTATCAAGAAAGCGGTGACGGGGCTTCCGGTCTCTACTAACACTTGATAATGCTCTTCACGCATATTTTGAACATAAATTACTTGTAGCACACATCTAAGCACCCTTAATATCTCTTCATGTACCAACTATCAACCAACAAGTATATACCAAGTTTGAATACAATCCGACTTAGCGTTGCAAAGTTACAGCGGTTTGAATATTTTAACCTTTGACCCTGTAACTTAGTTAATATGCATGATATCAGCACAAAAACAATAGGGTTCTTGCACTCACCATGATACATCTACACAACAAGTATGACAAATATCAATCACTCTGTTGTTGAGTTATCGTAGCAGAAAGCAGCGTCACATACACGAACACACACATACACACACGCCAACCTGTCTACATAGGAAGGAACCAAAAGTGGAAACTTCTTGAAACTAACTTTTAATAATATAAACATATCTCAATCTTAGACCCGTGCCCCAGGTCACACCATCCGCAAATGGAGGGTCGCTAAGATGACTAAGGTCAAAATTGGGTTCACCAAGTAAATAAAGTTTGAATACCAGGGCTATAGACGACGACTACCAATACTTTAACCTCCTCTGTAAAAAAACAATCGATTATTTCTATAGTTTCTACTGTTTATATTGTTCTAATCTCGGTTTTGAAACCTATAAACATTCTGGCGTACGTCCAACTGTAATATTGGAAGTCAATATTCAATCTATATTTTTCCGGTCATGTATTTAAAAACTTCCTAATAGCTTCATCTTCGACCCGTCGTTGCGTGAGAAGTACAGAACCGATATGGAGTTACACTCCAAAAAATAATAAACCTAACAACCTGATTCCATTTTTCCAGATGTGAGGTTGAAGTACTTAAAGGTGATCGCGTTGGTATTTGAACGAATGAAAGGTATATACCCACTGTGCCGAAGATGTACTCCCGTGATGATATCCAGTACACGTATTTTGTATATCCAGGGACGCTAATTTTACGCAAGGGCAAAGTAACAAGTCTTCTCGTCGGATACTACGGTAACTTCAATACCATCCATGGAGCGCTTTGAAGTCGATAGTTTCGAGTCCCGGTATTCACACTGAAAATACGTCGATCACGGCGTCTAGATCCTTTTAGTCTAAGTCAGAACTATCAATACTACCAAATGACAACACATTCCTTTACAACCGACCTGCATTTGCTCTCCAACTGAACTATGAAGATTTTCATTCTGTTACAATGGGGACGATGCGTTGCTACCCTGATTAACACTATTTGTGTTTGCAGTAAGAAACTTATCAAATCCACATGTCATTCCAACACAATGGCCCCAGAGATTCAGATATGCATATTAAGTCGTAATTATATATACGACCACGGTTGATTCTTCAATATGGTATCTAACATCTATCGTATTTCCTCGCGCTATTTCTCTGCAGTGCTATATTTGTACACAAAATGCAAAAATAGAAACATGTTTCACGTTCACGTCACCTCCTTTATTTGGTCGTGTTTTATTGTTTTACAATTTAAAAAATGTGTTCAGTTTTCAGTTCTGTAAAAAATATCGCTTATTTACTGTAGGAAATGCAAAGAATCCGTATTTTCACGTTTGTTGTCTGATTCTGTAATTATGGACAGACATATGTCTTTATAATTGTGCATTGTTTTTAAGTTAAACCGATAGTATTTATTAATTTTTATGGATATATATACTCTAACAAATTACAGCTTGTCAGATATAACAATAACACTAAAGGTGGTCATGTAAGACATGGTGACCACCCTGGTCAATATTGTGGTCTGCTAAGATGTATTCAGTGTTGAATTTAGCACATGAAATTAACACATTTTATAATTTAATAAAGATATGCATATTTGTACATGGGTATTCCAATGTATGTGTACAAAATGTGCCTTGAAGGTGAAAGGTTGAGTCAAGTCACCTCTCTCTCAGGCCACACTAACCTCATGGACATTGGTGTCTACAGACATAAATCTGACAGGTTGAAGTAGGCTACTTTATTGCCTGTCCTTGTTTGAACTATTCCCTATGTTTACAGAAAAGTCACTTCATGTTGTCATGTCTCATTTCTAACATTATGTGTCTAAATGTTCACAGAATTGATTGATAAGAGTATCATTTAATATTTTATTTATTTGGACAAAATTGGCAAATGGCCCTTACACGTGTCATCCTACCGTGGTAAAGGCACAACTGCGACATGAGTGACGTTTTTTCCCGGCAATTAAAGGTAATAAAAGTGTTTGTGTTAGAACCTTGGTATTGTTGAATAGGATTAGACTTACTGAATATGACCTAGATTAGGTTATATTTTAATATTTTCACAATAGACAATTTTGTTGTGTATGTATTTTCAGTGAAGCTCGATCAATTATACAATAGGATACGATCTTCAACTCTTTGCTTAGTTTCGTACATCCAGTTGAGTATAAGAGATGGGTTAGTCATCTCGGCTCAGTAAAGGTCCATATGAACCTAGTCGTGGCTTAGTCTGTAAAACGATGTCGTAAGTATGTGTTGCTTAATTAGAGAATATATTGTTTTTATGAATTAGTGTTTTCAAGCATATTCAATATCACGCTAGGAGTAAGAGATTGTTAAACTGTTCGACAAATTATCTTTAGAGCGATTTCCCCGCCAACACAACAATAGTAGTTTTTTTTACCTCCTTTTATATTTATTTGTTAGCTGTTCCTTTAAATAGTACAATATTTATCAGTAAACGGCTTCGTGATCTACGAACAGCCGGATATAACTTACCTAATACATCCGACAAGATGTCATTGTCATCTTAGAGTGTCGTATTGCCAAGAGTAACATTAAGCAATAAACAATATTTATAAATTTCCTTATGGGAAAGAGGTCACTGTAACAAGATTTTTTATGTCTGGACGAGTCGGATGAATTTCGCACTATATATATTTCCCACTCGTGTGCGTGTGTGATCATTGAGCTCGAGAACAAGTTATCGCAAGATAAGAATGATGGCTGTATGTGCTACTTGGTATATATATATATATATATATATATATATATATTTTTTTGGGGGGTTGTGGCGGGTCTCGTGAATATTAATCAGTGGGCGGGCTTAACGTAAAAAAATAAAACGTTAAACATTTTGTTTTGGCCATATTAATAAGTGGGTGGGCTTAACGTAAACATTTTAAAACGTTAACATATTTGGCCCTGTGTGGTTTGTTGCTTCATATTTGGTAAAAAATGTATATAGTGGTAGTAGGCATAATGTGATATAGCACAACATGCCATCTCATTAAATATTCATGAGTGAGGGCACAAGATAGTAATAAGCTAGATAAAGCTCGCGAACACGATATCTCCAGAAGGGATCGATTGATGAATGTGGTAATTGGTATGTATGATGGTCATGGGTGGAGGATGACTCCAATTGTTGTCATGGCAATGATCATGAATATTAATGAGTGGGCGGCCTTAACGTAAACATTTTAAAACGTTAACATTTTTGGCCCCGTGTGGTTTGTTGCTTCATATTTGGTAAATAAAGGTTTATTATTTTCATTACCAAGATTGATGTCAAGAACCTGGATGTCAATATTGCAAAGACTCAGTTAATGTTTATTTTTAGGGAGTAGGAATATTGTGTATTCCATTTTGCGGTTTTGTTTTTATATGGGGTATCAAACCTATAGTGCATACCCCGGGTATTCCCAGCAATATAATATATATATATATAACTAGAATGTTGTTGTTGTTTTCTCGCCTCGCCCCATCTGTATGTTGCCTTACAGTGACTTTGTACGGAGCTCTAAATGGGCCGAAGGATTTATACATTTGGATATTATATCCTACATCCATTATTGAGGTCAATCGATCTCACCTCGCTAGCCCTTTAACAGCAATCACCAGAAGAATGCTAGACCAGACATGGCATAGTCTTGTTAGGTTTATTATCATTGGCATTAAGCGAATAAAATTGTGTCTTCCTCGCAGGGCCACCATTGAACAACATAATAAACAGGTGCATCCTCACAATTCACTGTTTTTAGGATATCTATGGCAACTAACGAAACGACCTTGCCATACTAGTATATATACCCAGACGCGAAGCCAGGGCTATCGGAGCACGGTGTGTGTCAAAGTGAGTGCGCCTAATTGTTGATCCCCTAATTAATGTGATTCAAAGTTTCCTCATCTTGCCATGCTGTTACTGCCATACCAATTTGCTTGCCTGAGCTAACGAATGTGTTTGGCATTTTTTATCCTATACTACTCCCGATGTAATAAAATTCAAAGCTTTCTCCGCCACCCACAGCCACACGCCACTCAACCTGCCATACTTTTACTGACCTCTTAACATATACTGTTACTTCCCCCTACTGCCCATGATGGTATAATGGGATTAAAGGCTTTCCCAGTCCCTTGTCATGCTGTAGCTGTCCTCTATTGCTCTCCTATGTAATGGAATTCAAAGATTCCTTTCCGACCATATATGTTACTGCCCCTACTGCCCTGATTATATGTAATGGGATTCAAAGCCTCCTCCCCTTCCCATACTGTTATTGTCCTCTACTGCTACCGGTTGAAGTTCCATCGCCTATTTTTACTGGCCCCTACTGCCCCGATGCAATATGATTCAGATCTACCTCCCCTTGCCATGCTGTTACTGCCCCCACTGCCCCGATGTAATGGGATTCAAAGCTTCCTCCCCTTGCCATGCGTTACTGTCCTCAACGGCCACCGATGTAATGGGATTCAAAGCTACCTTCCCTTACCATGCTGTTACTGCCCCTACTGCCACCGATGTAATGGGAGTTAACGCTTCCTCTCCTTGCCATGTGTTACTGTCCTCAACTGCCACCGATGTAATGGAATTCACGGTTCCCTCTCCTTTCCATATATTTTACTGCCCTACCCCTCCAATACAATGGGATTCAAAGCTTCCCCCCTGCCATACTCTTACTGCCATCTACTGCCCACCATATAATAGGATTCAAAGCGTCCTTCCCTAGCCATACTGTTACTGCCCCCTACTTGCTCACGATGTAATGGGATTCAAAGCTTCCTCACCTTGCCATCGTTACTGTCCTCATCTGCCACCGATGTAATGGGATTCAATGCTTCCTTTCCTTGCCATGCGTTACTGTCCTCAGCTGCCACCGATGTAATGGGATTCAAAGTTCCCTCTCCCTTCAATATATTTTACTGCCCCATCTCCTCCAATGCAATGGGATTCAAAGCTACCTCCCCTTGCCATGCGTTACTGTCCTCAACTGCCACCGATGTAATGGGATTCAAAGCTTCCTCCCCTTGCCATGCGTTACTGCCCCTACTGCCACCGATGTAATGGGATTTAAAGCTTCCTCCCCTTGCCATGCGTTACTGTCCTCAACTGCCACCGATTAAATGGGATTCACGGTTTCCTCTCTTTTCCATATATCTTACTGCCCTACCCCTCCAATGCAATGGGATTCAAAACTTCCCCCAGCCATAGTCTTACTGCCATCTACTGCCCACCATATAATATGATTCAAAGCGTCCTTCCCTAGCCATACTGTTACGGTCTTCTACTTGCTCACGATGTAATGGGATTCAGAGCTACCTCCCCTTGCCATCGTTACTGTCCTCATCTGCCACCGATGTAATGGGATTCAAAGCTTCCTTTCCTTGCCATGCGTTACTGTCCTCAACTGCCACCGATGTAATGGGGTTCAAAGTTCCCTCTCCCTTAAATATATCTTACTGCCCCAT
>JAODAF010101304.1:0-10803 GCA_027574765.1 Molpadia intermedia | reverse complement strand
AAATTACGATAAAACGAGCGTCCCCGACAGCTTGGACGCACGTTTTGTCGTAATTTAAATGAGTTGATCGGAAATATCGTCATAGAGTGTACCATATGCACTAATAAAAAAGGTTGAGCCTAAACTGATATCATAGAAGTTACAAGTGGTCCCACGTCATGGTTATAACCCCTGGTTGTTGTTTCAACACCGAATGATCCAAACGGCATACTTTGTGTTGACATGCGAGCGCCGAACTAAGCAATCAAAAAGGAACACATTGTTCACCGATAAAGTCACAAATGAATTAGTCAAACTCTCTCCATAGACGGTTCTAATTTGGTAAGTAAAACAAATCCACATGCTTTTGTTGTGTCGTACCCCGGGCCAGTCTTAACAACAAAAAGAAACATCTAGATGTACTTGTCTATTTATGTTCTAAACTCGTCCTTAGATTACACCCGAAAATACTGTTACGAATTTGCTAGATTAACAACAATTAGTTAAACTTACCTTGGCCATTAGCTCCTTGATACTTCTATATAGTAGCATATATACGTATAATTATCTGTTCTGTGTGAACATATAATGACACTGTTTATGGCAGTAGCGAACTCAAGCTATGAATCACGGTATCAAACTATAGTCTGTATATACCGATTTCAAAATTGTGGCGTCCTTCAATAACCAATATGGGTTTTGTATAAAAAAAAAAACACTCGTAAAACTTAGTTTGCGCCGATCTGCCTTGTGGTTGTTCGATGATGATGCCGAAAGTGTTACAGTAAATTGTTAATTCGTCGATTCTGATATGCCACTTTAAGAGGCAAGGTCGGCCTTTTTGCCCTGTTTGTATCAGGCTTAAAATTTGAATAGAATTTGGTAGCTTGATACAGGTGGATAGGGTGTCGACGACAAAGCTGAAACTACTAAATACATTTCTAATTAATCAATATTTTCATTCAGGTATGTCCCTTTAAGAGGCAAAATCGACCCCTTGCCCACTATGTGTCAGGCTAAAAATGTGCATAGTTAGTCGACAGGTAATTTTTTCGTAAGCTTGTAGGTAGTTTTGCAATTCAACTGTTACAGGTATATGGAAAATGTTTGAAAACTCCATTTATGTTACTGTATTACATTCAATTTTACTCTCCACACTATTATTGTTAAACTGCTATTAATATTTATAGAACAGTTTTAAAGTACCCTGCTTATGAATGATCTAAAATCGTCACATGAATTGCAATTATATATTTTCTATTTTTGCAATTCATTACGCCAGTCACATTTTCATGTCACGCGAGTCATATTCGCATTTGCACATTTGTTTTGGTAAATGTCTATATTTTTCTAACGTTGTATATAAAGTTAATTAATAACATTTGAGACAGTTTTAGTAAAGTTTACAAATCTAGCTGTGTATATATAACTGTCAATTTTGTTCTATAATAATACCTGTCACGCGTGTCACTTTTAACATTTTACTAACTTTACATAATATTCCAACTTAGTAGAAAGCTTGGGACATACATGATAATACTTTATAACACAAAGGAACATTTACGTTGCATATGTAAACATTTAGGATGTCTATCTGAATTATTACGTTGAATATATGGCATCTTATGTTGCCTATGTTCTTTGATATGACCTGTATCTTTGAGTTGTATCTTGGAGCGTATGTATTATTTTCATATCTATACCCAATCTCATGGATAATTAAGGGTCCAGAAGAAAATGGGGTTTACAAAGCGACAAAACGACTGCCTATACCATAAGCTATCGAACTCATCCGGCAAAAGACTAGAACCTGACGCAATTCAGGACCTTTAAACGTCATCAATAGACGTTTTGGATGAAAACGAAGATGTTCAGTCAACAGGTCAGCAAGTTTACTCTTGGTTTCTCCAATGTACAATATGTGACATGATAAACTTGTTTCAATTCAGGGGACTACTAGTACCTATAATATTTTTTCTTGCATTTCAATCATCGTTGGAAACTAGTATTAACCCATACGGAAAATATATTCGGATTGTCGTAGAGAGAAATAGCGACCATATGTGTAAGCACACCACTAAATCGTTGTCTTCACACCCTTGCGAGCGAACCATGCATATTAATGCGTTTGATTTTTCTGATCTTACAGGTTTTGTGCAATATGTATACAACATGGGCATCATGACGATACAATGTTTTCAGTGAGAATATTCAGTTGCTTGCATTTGTCACCATACAGCTCAATCAAATAAAGAGGAGACAACAGGCAATAACAATGCACACACACACACCATTAAATAATGAATACATCTAGGGCACTTACCAGTTGGTAATCTACCAGTCATGTATATATTAGTTATTATTACATATATGTTCGTGTTTCTGATTCGAATGGACTTCCAGACCTTTCTCCACTACATAATATACACGATACTCCGTTACAGATACAGCAGTGGCTGGGCTCTATAGCTTAACCGTCAACAGGGATTAAAATCACTGCTTAGAATTTTATTACACATTCGTGTAATGTTGTAAACAGCGGGCTTCAAATGTCCACGCTACGACTGCGCGGTAAACCTTGTATTTAACGAATCGATAGTTGATCATGCCTTGTGTATGTGATTTAACACTGCAGCAACCTCCGTGTTGTACTATATGGTAGTATAGAACGGGATTCATGTGCAAGGGAGGGCGAACTGAAGAAACTATGACCCTCTCATTATGGAATAAGCTACTTTACAGTAAGTTGGTCTTCGCAGGAAATTTCATAATGTGAACGCCAAACGGACTAAAAGGATTCAAAGGGATTTTTGCCAAACTTATATTACCAAAATGATTTAAACTATTTTGACAAAGGGGTTTAAGACACTCAAAAACTTTAAGGTTTTTAAAGGGTATTGGTGACCACATTCCATTACACAAAGGGAGTTTTCTGTTGGGTTAAATGAAGTTCTATTTTATAGGCATATTAATAATATATAAGGTATCCGGAATTACAATGTACTTCAGCACCGGCTATCGATATTCAATTGCCTATATAAATATGATACCATGTAGAATATTTTCATGACAAACAACCTAGAGCCCTATCCGTGATAAATATAACAAAGGCCATATGTCCTTACAAAAAGAATTATAAAAAAAGTTTTGTACCGCGGTTTTGAATTTCAATAAGTAAACATTAAGACAATCATCGGTCAGAATTTGCAGCTCTCGTCAATGAAATTCCATCGGTTCAAAACAGCCACAGATCGAAGAACCGTACCACTACATTTTGGAGTTTAATTTTCTTATGCAGAATCAAAATCCGTTTATCCGAGTAAACGTAAAGTACGTGGATACCGTTTTAGAATTATTTTGTTTTGTTCGGTGAGACTGTTACGTTGTCGTGCAGAACGTTCCGTGCACATTCACATAAACACATAATTAACGATCGACCTGCGCTTTACTGCGTGATGTAAAATGGGTGAATGTTCCTTCACGAGTGTCATTCTTTACGCAAATAAATGTTTATTTGATACCGTTGCTTGTTTATACCCATACCTCCCAATCGCAAGTATCTGTATACTGCAAAAACACCTGGGTCATATTTTGTAACCAGTTAATTGGGTCGTGTCATTTCAACCAATATCTGGGTTGAAAATGTAGCGGAAATTCGTCAGACAGCGCGAAAATCTGAAATACTCACGAACGCTCCTCTCACTGGCTAATAAAATGGCAACGAAGCTATTTTCATTGGACGATTTAAATTACATGACCGTATATGGATTTTTTCAGTTGCCCATGTGAAACAGTAGAGTTGCAACAAGTAAGTTTGCCGACGTACCTATTTCAAACGAAACACACGATCACAAAGAACGATACAGCCCGTAGTAGGCAGTGGGCCAATATATGAAACCATCCCCCTCAGTTAGCCAGGACCATAAGCTATTATAATTTACTTGTTTGCCATTAAACTGGTGGTGGGTGTGAGGCCAGGGCCGTTGCCATGGCAACACAGTGATGAGCATTGGAATTTGAGATAATGCCACATATCTGTAACTAAACAACATAACATCACAAACTAAAGTGGTTAGGTATATTATGTGAAGCTGTCTGGTTGATTACAATCATGTTCTGGGTCATATAAGGCAACAGCCATGCTTAATCTGAATTTATTATGGCCGTTGCCATGGCAACACTCATGGAAAATTGCAAAAAACGTCATGTATTCGTAGCTAAACAATATAAAACACAATGTTAGTTGTTAGGTAGATAGCTATTAAGCTGCCAGGTTGATTGCATATCATATTTGGGTCATTTAAAGTCATAGCTATGCATAGCCATGGTTGGATTAATCAAGGACGTTGTCAAGATAACGCCACATTGATTATAGCAATTTGAACTAATTTTACCCCTGAAATTAAACTTCTTATCATTTACATACCCCGAAACCCCCTTAACAAGTTTAATATTTAGTGTGAGAAATTCTCTGCCATTTTCGGTATTATGTTGACAGCAATCACAGCACACTCTGTAGTGAGGCACTTTTGACTGCTGTAAATGATTGCTAGCTTCAATCAAGTCTTGTTACATAGCCTGGTCTGGTCACCATGGTAAGCAGGTAGGCTACTCCGACAGTATGTCTACACAGACGATTATCTGACGTAAGTAAACATTGGCTTAACTTTTTTCTTTAATTTAAAAGTTATAAAAGCATAACAACTCTTTTTTCCCAAACATATATTACCACAAACTAATCCGAAAAGGTGAAAGAAGAAAGGAGTTGCTGTACATGTTAGGGCATCTGTACCTAATGTGTAGCCTAACGCATAGGCCCTACACTAATGTAAAAACTTAGGCTCTGTACTAAACATATGCAACATTGGTGAACTATTGAATAGTCATAATTTCACCAAATTACTTTCAATAACCCATGATTCATGTATAAATAGATGAATGTTAACAGGTGGGTTTCGTCAC
This sequence comes from Molpadia intermedia, assembly GCA_027574765.1. Classification (NCBI taxonomy): domain Eukaryota; kingdom Metazoa; phylum Echinodermata; class Holothuroidea; order Molpadida; family Molpadiidae; genus Molpadia; species Molpadia intermedia. Next base: position 5,862 of record JAODAF010101304.1, on the reverse strand, counting down.
TATTATACAACTTCCGTACCTCAGTTGTTCTTTTTTTTTAGATTACTCCAGTCAAAAGAGCAAATATTAGCTGGTAAAAATGGCGGACGAAAGACCTTTGAAGTTGGTCTCCAAGAAAAGGAAACTCAAAACCAAGAAGGATGTTGTTCTGACTTGCATTATACATTGCTGTAATGTGAAAGGTAGAAAAATCTCACCTCTAACAGATAACAGTTTTGGAACAATCAAAAATGCTTGCAACACTCGTAAGAAGCACAGCTTAGATTGCGAGACATATGGGCACATCATAAAGGATATGCCCGATGAATACCTGAACCACGTGCATGGATATCATAGAATATGCTACCAGAAGTTTACGAATGTTTCCAAATTACTGAAACGTGAGGCAACAACTGAATCTGATAGTTTGCCACACAATCATTTGAAAAGAAGACGTGTGTCAGCTGATTCCAGTGTACTATTCCCAAGTAATGAATGTCTGTTTTGCACCAAACATCGTAAGAAGAAAAGAGGAAAGGAAGAACCCCTTACAAAGTGTGTCACATCTACTGCAAGTGATCTGATAAAAGAGATAGCTCTCATGAAACCGGATTATGATATGCAAGCAAAAGTGAATGATACTGATCTCACAGCAAGAGAGGCACACTATCATCACTCCTGTTATAAAATGTACACACATTTTGATGAGCGGAATATGACACAATCTCGCGGTGATGAGAATGCCAAGCAAAATCATGCCGCTCATGCAACTGCATTCGAGTACATATCTGAATATATAAATGAGAGCATCATCAAAAATTCAAACGTGGAACGACTTGGTATGCTGAAAGAGAAATACTTGCTATTTATTCAGCAACACCACCCAGAACATTATAATGCAAGCTACAAAACATACAAACTCAAAGCCAAAATTATAAGCAAATTTGGCAATGCGGTTAAGTTCTGGCAACCAAATTATCGCAGTGAGCTAATCTACGCAACGACTGTGAAACAAGGTCAAGCAGTTGAAATTGCATTTGAGGCTGCTGCATCGGAATGCAGGCGTTTAGAAGAAGCAGCCATGTTATTGAGGAGAACCATAATAGCTGCCAAGAGAGATGCTTCAGATATGCCATGGCCACCTCCTCCAGGCAATGAACTCAAAGAATGGGACTTTCCACCAGTGCAGGTGTCAGATTTTCTTTCTACCCTTCTTGTCGGTAAAAAGATGAAGATAATATCTGCTGATAACACCCGCAGAGTATTATCAATCGGTCGTGATATCATATATGCTGTGACTAACGGCAGATGGATGACACCTAAGCATATACTCCTGGGAATGTCAGTCTGGCATTTGACAGGAAGGGCAGACATAGTGAAGCTGCTAAACAAATTTGGCCACTGTGTGTCATATTCAAGGCTACTAGAAATCCTCACTGCTATCCACATGGCTGTCAAAGACCACGATAGTCCCATTCCACCAGGCATCAAAACTCATGGTAATGAAGTGCTACATTTCTGTTGGGACAATTTCGACCTCAATGAAGAAACCGCATCTGGTGCTGGAACGACACACTCAACCCATGGGCTTGTGATTCAAGAGACGATCATTAATCAGTCAAGTGATGAAACTGAGGACATACCTTCCATTGATAGGACAAAGAAGCGATCGGTGACAGATGACATTCTAGTCATGGAGCCATGTTTTGTCAAAAAACATGTTGAACCCAGCCTTTCTGGTCCAATTTCTGAGCCTCAACACACAACAGACTACACTTCTGATGTCAAGGCATCTGACACAATATGGGTGCTATGCAGAGCATTAACACAATCTGTTGAGCAAACAGTACCTAGTTGGGGAGGTTGGATCTCTCTTACTGGGGTGAGAAGGGACGAACGAAAGTCAACTGTTGAATACATGCCGCCAGTAAATGCACCAATCACTGATAATGTGACTGTGATGCATGTACTAAAGATCTCCCAGGAGGCATCTGCTGCTGTTGGACAGGTCTACACAATTGTCACCTTCGATCTGGCTGCTGCTAAGAAGGCCTACCAAATTGTGTGGACATATTCAGATCGATTCCGCAATGTCATCATCCGACTCGGGGCATTCCACATGGCATGTGCATACATAGGTGCATTAGGAAAGTATATGAAAGGGAGTGGATTTGAGGAAGTCGTAGTTGAATCTGCAGTGTGTGCAAGTGGGTCAATCGAGAAAGTCATGAACGGAAAACACTACAATAGGGCCAGATATGTAACCAGAACAGCACTTGAAGCTCTAGAACGGCTGTTGTGGACTTCATTTCAAGATGAGGAAGGTCAAGTCACCGGAAATGAAGTTGATGTCCAATCTGGCAAAAATAATCAGCTTAGAAAATGTGTCTGCTGTCAAGGAAAACCCCAAGTGGAAGGAATGGATGCAAAAGTATGAAGAGTACAAGGCAAAGTTGCGTGCTGGAGAAAAGGGCAAAACAGCACAGTTTTGGATAGGTTACATGGATAAGGCGTGGCTGCTGATGCGTTTCCTGAGGTCTACTAAGGCCAATGACATTACCCTGCACATGGCCTGTCTACATGAAATGTGTCCCCTATTCTTCAGTCAAGAGAAGCCAAACTATGCAAGGTACACATCAGTGTATTTGAACATACTTCTCAACCTTCCGAACACACATCCTGGTGCAATGGAGCTTCTTGAGAAGAATGGACTGAGTGTGAATCGGTCCGAGGTTCCTAACTCTCGAAATGCTGTGGACATAACAATAGAACAGACGTACAACCGTCATGCCAGTGGACATGGTCCTGGAATCATTGGCTTCAGCCGTAACTTGGCAGCCTACCATAGATGGAGTTCCACACGGCATGCACGGGCTGGCTATCTACAGGTGAGTACAACGTAATTTATCAGAATTGATGTTCATCATATTCAATGGTATTTGTTTACTTTTGATGTATATCTCATTAAATTTAAAGCATGTGTTCTCCACATAACGTGACCTGTGTTTGTGCACAATTTGGATTGAGGTATTCCGTAACAATAGCCTATTAGCCTACATGTACATTTGTGTCGCTGTCATTCACTGGCTTGACTATTGCCTGTTTTGCAAAATATACCACCATTAATTATGCTGAAATGAAATGTGCATTTTAAGAATCAAATGTCTGCACAGTTCAAAATGTACTCTACAAATTTATACTTGTATCTATTGCAGGCGACGCTTGACTCTGCTGGTGTTGGAGATGATGAAATGAGCAACCACAAAGATGTCAATCCATCAGATATTTTAAAGGGGGAGTGTGCCGTGTGCAACATGACGACTGCCTTCGAGAATTTTGTCAATCCCTTCAACGTGCCTGATGTAGACAAGCTCTACTGCATATCATCGGGGAGACCAGTTTCAGAAGAAATAGCCATTGATTTGCTCACAGTTGACACACAAGGTACCAATGCATACACCAGTTTTGTAAAGGAGAGATTAATAGGAAAGACAGTCAGCATTCACACACCTATCAAAAGGCTGAAGTTAAAGACATTCGCATCAATGGCAGTAAAAGCGTCTATGAGAAGCTCTGGAAAGAAGACAAAGGAACTAGTTGCAGAAAGAAATGTGTTTGGCCAGCTCATACTCCTTGCAATAAAACATGAACTATGTATGGAAAAGGTAATTGCATACCCACTTGGCCCGGTGCCATGGAGCCTCGCCACTGCTGATGGAGCACCAGTCAAAACAAACAAGGCAGTACTGCTACACAAATTGGAAGAGGGTCATACAATGACATCCAGGCCAGATTATGCTGTTCATGTTATTGATGGAAATGCGATGTTCCAAGCACTCACCCAAATCCCAGCAACTTTGGAGAGTTGGCTCAGCGTATCTTTGCACAGCTCCCACATACCACCCGTGTCGACTTTGTCACAGATACATACCAGCAACAGAGTATCAAGAATATTGAGAGAGATCGCCGTGGCACATCACAAGAATTCCTCATACACGGACCCCTCACCAGAGTACCACGTGACTACAAGCAGTTCTTGGCAAACAGTACCAACAAAACACAACTTATCCGTTTAATTCTGCAAGAATGGAAGCAAGACAAGTACGCGCCGAAGCTGAAAGGACGACAGTTGATGTTTGTCTGTGGAGAGGACTGTTGGTGCCTAACTAGTGAAGATGGGCACACAACTGAGGCAGAAGAGGTTCCAAGCTTACGATCCAAACAGGTATGTAACCTATTTTAAGATTAGGTTTCATTATGGAGTGTTGATTGCATTCAGAGAGCATCTTAATAAATCCAATATACCATGACATTCATTGTCATCTAAAACACCATATATGGTGATGGAACCAATTCACATTTGATTCAGATTCTAAGCAATATCTTTATATTTTTCAGGAGGAAGCCGATACCCGAATCATTCTTCACTGCTGCCATATTGCAACACACTGCACTGATTCAAGTGCCATCATAGTTCGGTCACCTGATACAGATGTGTTCCTGTTAATGATGAAGTTTTCACAGAATATCATACTACCACTAATCATGGACACCGGTGTTGCAGACAAGCGACGATTAATTGACATCAGATCAGCCACCCAGAGCATTGGCAACGACTTGTGCAATGCATTGCTGTCATTGCATGCCTTCACTGGTTGTGATACCGTCAGTTCGTTTGTACGTAAAGGCAAGTTGGGACCCCTGCGTATGCTGCAAAAAAAACCGACAATATATTCCTGTCTTCACAGGTTTGGGTACAAGCGCTACTCTTAATCCAGGACAGTTTGATGATCTGGAGGCATTTACATGCCTTTTGTATGGAGCAAAATCTGGTGTCAAGGATATCAACAAGCTTCGATACACTATGTTTATGACACGCTACACACCGAAGGATCAGCTACTGTCCAGCGAGAGTGGCATCGACCTAAGTTTGCTTCCACCCTGCAGATCCTCATTGAAGATGCACATTGTACGTGCTAACTATCAGGCTCTTGTCTGGAACCAAGCTGATTTGGCATATCCAGAATTGCAAAAGCCTGATGATGATCATGGATGGGTTCTACAAGGAGACAAATTAGAATATCAATGGACTGAAGATGAAATGCTTCCAGAGGAACTGGTGGATTTGGTATCGGAGGAGGTTAATGAAGAAGATGATGCCGGCGATGACTACTACAACATGCAAGCGGATATGCTTGATGATGACGAGGAAGATGATACCGATGATGATGAATGATGTTAATATTCAGACAAGTAACTGTGAACTGTCAAATTCCAATATTCATCATACCGTTACCATGGCAACGGTCTTGATTAATCCCCGATTCAGCATTTTCAGTGACCTTAATTGATCAAGATATTAAATGCAATCACACTGGCAGCTTTAAAGTTATCTACCTAGACACTTACATTGTGTTTTTATGTTGGTCAGTGACAGAGATATGCCATTTTTGCAATTCAAAGTGTCTCATGACAGCATTACCATGGCAACGGCACATAAAGGTTACCATAAATGGCCAGAAGTTGATTGCAATCAACCAGGCAGCTTCAAATATACTTAGATAGCCACTTTAGTTTGTGTTTTTATGTTGTGTATTGACAGATGACATTTTCTATCATTTCAATTTTTCATTATTGCGTTGCCATGGCAACGGCCCTGGCAACCACACCCACCACCAGTTTAATGGCAAACAAGCAAATTGTGATAGCTGAGGGTCCTACCTATCTGAAAAACATGGCGGGTAAAAATCCCTAAGGGGGATGGGGGTCTACGGTGGCCCACTGTCTATAGTCAGTGAGCTAAAAATCAGCCCTGACACCAACCCCGATTAAGCCATATATGATGGGGGGGGGCACATTTGAGAGATATAATATGGAGTAATT
>JAODAF010101193.1:0-10806 GCA_027574765.1 Molpadia intermedia | reverse complement strand
AATATGCCGATACCGTACCAGCACGATGCATGGCGTAAGTATAGTAAGCTAATACAATAAGCTAATACCTGCGCATAAAAGTTTTGATGCTAAAGTAGAATACATATTAGCTATGAAAATTTCAACATTCGTTGCCATTTAAACACCTTTCAATATCTAGCTGCCTGACTTTCAGGGTTTCGTTTTCTTAGGAACAATATAATTTACGCATCCTTTGCATAATTGTTAGGGTGGGGTCATTTATAGGCCGAAAAATTGGTTGGTTGAATAATAGAAAACTTTAATATGCACAGCTGAGGCTGATCAAGTTAGAGGTTGACTTAATTGTGTAAATTTCAATCTTAGAATTTTAGGTTACAATTTGTGTCATAGTATTCTATTGATAAACATGTCTACTTCATCATGTAGACAAGTTCGAAATGTCAGACCATATTATGTGTAGGGTTTTGGAAAAATATTTAAAGGATGAACCTTATTCTATGAGAGTACCAAACATAAAAGAAAAATAATGCAGTAAATTAATTATTTCACGTGAATGTTTACATTTAATGCAGTGATGTCTGCCCATGACACTAAAATAAAAGAGGGAGGGGTTCTTTCACTGTGGCAAGTATTTTAAAAAAAAATGCTGAGATATCTCTATTAAATATGTCCTTTACTATTTAACCAGGAAATTAAAATTCATTAGTACTACATATAGAACATTGGCTTTTGGAAGTCTGTCATGGATGGACACAGTATGAAATGTTTGTCCATGAATGACAAATCTATTCAACCCATATTAAACACACCTCTAATTATAACGGAATAACCAAACATGCAGCTGAAGATTGTAGAGCAATGTATGTCCAAGAACAACTAAGAAATATGCATTGCAGTCTGCATAAAGCCATGTTACACATGTTGACATTTTACATGACAAATGTGTCCGTCCATAACAACAAATGTGTCCATCCATGACAACAACTGTGCCTGGCCATGGTAAATGCAGTTCTAAACCTGTAATCTATAGTTTATAAGGGGGAATATGGATTTTTGGTTCCGCGTTACCAAAAGGAACCTATGCAGTCTGGTTGCATATGTATGTGTGCGTGTGTGACTCTTACTTTGGGTACTCTCGAGAGGGCACAGGTTCGATTCCGGAGTGATGACATCTATATCCAATGTCCCTAACTGGTATAAAGAGGCTTTGGGTGGCTCTATATGACATAGCTTTGCTGTTAAAATGGACCATAAAATACCCTGATCAATCAATCTAACTCAACAAAGGTTTGTTCACCGAATTAGCGAATTCACTCTATCACCATACTAGGCCAGGCATTATATGATTACTCAAGTTCTAACGCTTCACATACCGTGAACAATAGCCTAATTTTTGCACACACGTTTTAACTATAACATATATATTTTTCTACTGGAGTAGCAGATTTGGGAACAAATGAAAACTATCCGTTAATAGGATATATGAATATTCAATATATTATAGCTAGGTACACTGACGACTTGTCGTCCGAGCCATTTTGCCTGTGTAGGCCTGCGCACACCTAGGCCAAGCTAGACTATCTATCTCATGTTTAATATGTGTTACTAGGCCATGAATTCCTAGAACATATATCAAACCATACAGTACTGTTGACTAAAACCTAACGACACTAACTTTAGGCCTCTAATATTGTGATAGCCTACTCATGTGCAATCATGGCCATTGTCAGTGACCGTGACATCAATCACGTTGAAACACCAAACTAACCTTGTTTTGTTTTAGTAGGATAGTTGATCCATCTTTAGTTAATCTCAAACAAGCCCAGGGTTGTCCTTGCTCCTAGACTTATTAAGCCATCACATCATATCAAATAGCATTACGTACATACTTTGTCTAATTTGTGTGCATAGGCCTAGGCTAGTCTATTGCATCCATATATCCCTGTGTGCACATACGGTAAACGGTACTAGACATAACTGCATTGGCCTAATGTTACGTTTACATGTGCGAGTAGTACCAAGTACTACAGAGTCAACACCGTTGCTAGTCAATCTTCCATCACACACCGTACCCAGGGAGCTGCCATAGCGGCATAGTGATGTACTGTACGTAGAGAAACAAACGAACTAAAAACTTTTCGAACTTGGTTTACATTGATGTAAATGGAACAGACCAGATATAGGGAAGACCAAAATATCACTGAAGATTATTACATTACTAACCTAATAAACCACACACACTACGATAGCGGTTACTTAAAGTTAATAAATTATTGTTCTTTATAATAGTGAAAATGATGTATCATTTTTATGATGTTTGAAAAAAACAATTGTTTTTAACGTGGAGGACACATAAAACCCGCACATACCAATAACAAGTTAGTATGTACTGTGTGATTGGTCATCAATAATCATTGTGTCACTTAAACATCATAATTTTACTATGTATTTTATTAGCATTGAATATGTTAATATTCATTTGTGCATAATTAAGAGCTAGTGTCAAAGGGCTCTGAGGATGGACAGATCAGAGGGTGAATAGATCAGATAGCTGATAAGTATGATCACAGAATTAGGTTCAGAAAGAGCCCTAACAAGGGCTAGTTTGACGGATGTTTGTCATACTTGCTGTGTATATGAAATTTGATACTTTGCATATTTCCAAAGGGAGTGGGTCTTGCATATATTGCAATACTTATCTTGGATACACTCCATTCAACAATGGAGTGATGTATGTTTGTCATACTGGCAGTGTTGATGTATTATGGTCAGTAGATTTTCCCTAGTGTTTTTGGTGCTCATCTTTAAATTGCAATAAGTCTGCAACCGGATTGTATCAAAATTTGGTATGGTATTGTTGAGTGAGGATAGTTACATGACCATACATGTGCGTGAAATTTGATACCATGCATACTCCCAAGGGTGTGGTGTCTTTGCAATACTTACCTTGGATATGCTCTAACTCAACAATGGATTGATGGATGTCATACTTGCTGTGTAGATGTATTATGGTAAGTACAAGAACCCTATTATTTTTGGTGCTCATGTCATGAATATTAATGAGGTTACAGGGTTAAAATGTCAAAGTCTTTAAATTGATATGTCTCATTATTCTTATGCAGGTGCTGATTAACTTCATAGGATGCCAGCCAGAAGCCACAATGAATTTTAAGTTTACAATTCCTGGACAGCATGAACCCATAACATCACAAATACAAGGAAAGACATTTAAGGAAATGGGATTTGATGCATCTACAACAATTCATGTTCAGTGGGATGATGTAAGTATCACATGAAAACATTGTACTTCGTCTATCAAATGAGTGGAATATTAATTATAGTTTACGGAGTAAGGATCAGAAAGGACAGTTTCCTCATTTATCAATCCTGTATTCGTGTGATTGTGGGTGAGCACCGGCGATAATTTGCCTTTTCTTCTCGACCAAGTGCTCAGAGGATGACGAGGCAAACGTGTAACAGATCCCCTCCTACTCCCGGGACCACCAGTTTTGGTGCTCATGTTATGCATATTAATGATGTCACATGGCCAATTGTCAAAACATTAAACTTGCTATAATTCTGCAACCGTACGTCAAAATGTATTCAAACTTGGTATGATGCTATTGGCAATGACCGGTACATGATCATGTGTGTTAACTTCAATATTGGGTACAGTACATGATAACAGTGATACAGAGTTGTGGATCATTGGCATACTTGTTTGGTAGATGGCCCATATTGAGTAGATGTGTCCTACTGTTTTTTGGTGCTCATGTCATGCATATTAATGAGGTCATGGGGTCAAAGATCAAAACCTTGCTATAATTCCGCAAGCATAAGTCATAATTTATTCAAACTTGGTATTATGTACATGACCATATGTGTTTATTTCAATATTATGCATATTCATGGGGCTTAGACATTGTTGCACATACTTAGCTACATTATGCGGTAACTCAATAACAGTGTGATGTAGCATTGACTACTTGGTGGGCGTATGGCGCATATTGAGTAAATGTGCATTATTGGCTTTTGGTGTATATTAATGAGGTCATGGGGTCAAAGGTCAAAACTTTAAAATTGTTATAACTGCACAACAGTATGTTCAGTAGAATTTATTCAAACTTGGTAGAGTGGTATTAGGTAGTGACAGGTACACAACTGACCATCTGTGCTCAATGTAATAGTATGCATTTTTAAAGGTGGCAGGGCTTAGATGTTACTTAACTTTGTACGTGACAACTCAATAACGGAGTGATGGATCGTTGTCATACTTGGTGATTGGTTCATAGTGAGTAAAATAACCCTATTATTTTTGGTGCTCATCTCATGTATATTAATGGTTATATCTGGTCAAGGGTCAAAATCTTGAATTGCTATCACTCCGCAACCGTAAGTCGGAATTTATGCAAACCTGGTGTGATGTTATTGGGTCATGCATGACCCGGTACATGAGCATGTTTGTTAAATTCAATATTGTGCAGCTTTATCCGGTGAGGTGGCTTAGCCGTTATTGCACGATACTTAGCTATGGCACGCAATAATTCAACAACAGAGGTAGGTGGATAGTCCATGGTGAGTTCAATATTATGCATGGTTTGTGATAGGCTTAGTCATTATTGCACAATAGTGCCTAATAACTCAACAATGAAGAGATGGATCATGAGTATCAATAAGGTCAAAGTCTTGAAAAAAGCATAATGATTCATAACTAATGGCTCAGAATAGGGCAAGAAACTGCATGCAATATGTGCATTCTGGTTTTAGGTTAGTGTATATTAACGTTGAAATTTAACATCACACCTTGCAAAACCATGGGGTGAAAGTACCTGTTTGCCTCCACCCAATGCTGACCTGGAGAAATTGTTGTCCTCCCTCTTCCATCTCCCAGTTCCTACACCTATGTAACTGTACACTAGTATGTTTTTGATGTTCATTCGGAGATTCCCAAACTTTGCAGCCTAAGTAATGGCAACTCTGCATATAGTAGATGATTGTTCAACAGGGTTCAAAACCACACGGGGCGGTGGGCGATTCTCCCCCAGATTGTTCAAAATCGCCCCCCAAAATAATTTAGTGGGAGATTTAAATAAAAAAAATTGAGCCTAAGTTAGACTTAGGATGTTGCCTAACGTTACTATTAGGCCTAACGTTGCAGTTAAGCAAAACCTAGCAGTATCATATCATTTATACATATGCTATAATGACATATGAAAAAAAAATAGCCCCCGTGAACCAAAAAAGAGCCCCTGCTTAGGGGGGTGATTTTGTAATGAAAATAGCCCCCATCGGTCAAATATTTTTTTGAACCCTGTTGTTCAAAGATTTTACCTTGCATAACTTCAGATGTTTATATGTCAAGCTATCTATTTCTCTATCTATTTCTCTCTATTTACTTATTTATCTAACTATCTGTGGACAATCAAAATATGATGTTTGAAACGTGAAGAATTGGTCCATTTTTGCAGCAGCAATTTGGTGAACATGTGGAGTTGAGAACCTGGCATACACATGTTCAATTGATAACACTGCATGCAAAACTGAGAAGGTACATTTATTTAAAAACAAATTTTTTTATACTCATCTTTTGTTCTTTTCACAGGATGAGGAGTGTGCCAACAATGACATTATTGAGGTAAGAATTGATCTTCATATGAGTTAATTTTGATAATATTAAAAACTTATTCTATTATGACTTACATTTTCTTTCAACACAACATATAATATTCAATCCCATTTTATTACCAGGAGAACAGCAGAAATGGAATATATTCAGAAAGGACTGCAATGACTGTTGTAGATTCTGGCACACCTACAGTAAGTTTCTAGCATGATAGCAAATAAACTGTTATTATTGGTTCATATGCAGAACCTATATTTTGCACAAGTCTATCTGGATTCCACATATGGGAGTTCTTAAAACTTACTGGTTAAGTGTTATTGCTTCCACCACATCCCCAACCCCATTCCTTACCTGTTACTACTGTTAATTAGTGCTACTGACAGTTACTGCTACCGTCGGTTTCGGCTACCGGCGCCATCGGTTGCGGCTACCGACAAACAGGGTAAAGGTCAAATTCTTGAAACGGCATGATGATTTATAACTAATGGCTCAGAATATGGCAAGAAACCTAATGCAATGTGTGTATTCTGGTTTTGGGTTCCTATGCTGAAAGCCTCAGGAACCTATGCATTCAAGTTTCTGTGTGTGTGTATGTATGGGTGTGTGTGTATGTATGTGTCTATGTATATGTGGTGCTCAGGCTTGTAAACATGAAATCTCAAGGACCGTAATTCTGTTTGAGTTGATTCTTGGCACAATGATACCCCATGGGCCAGTGATGCTCCCTATTGTTTTTGTTGCAGATCTCATACATATTAATGAGTGAGTGGGCAGGGCTTCAGTGAAACCTTAAAAATGCAATTTCTCCACCTCCGTTTGATATATTGACATCATATTTGGTATTGACATGTTGCATTTCTGGTTATTATTATTATTTTATTAAATTGCCCTAGTGAAGATAATCAGTATCAGCTTTGTTTTACCAAAGTCAGATGTATCTGCTCAACCAAATTTATTTTAATATCAGTATTGCCTGAAAGGTGTTGTCCACAACGTTTTTATATTTATCAAAATGTAGAATAGTCATGCATTTCTATGATCCATATCATTAAAAGCAGTAGGCCTATCAAGTAATTTGTATTCTGATTATGATTATACAATAAAGATAAAAAACTATTTACATTATAACCTATATAATTGGATCTATTAAGTGCACTTATCTTACCAACTGAAATAATTGATTTTGTATATGGTTTACATTGTGAGTACCTATTTAAATGTTAGGACTTCGAAATCTATACAAATATCAAGATAAACATATCCTGTTTACTAGCATACAATGATCTAAACTGCATAAGTTTTGATAGATTCTGTCATTGATGCAGTTGCTAATTCCTTTCAGATCTCATTCATGATTCCTGCTGAAATCACACCATCACCGCAAAATGGTCATCTGGAAAATGAAGTTGTACCGATTCGACTCCAATCCAGTTCCAGTGAAGAAGATGAGGTATATTTTATGTAATGAGATTTGTGCAAATTTGTAAAGCACAATAGCAGTACTGTATGTTAGAGGAACAAATCTTATGGAATACATAATGGATCAAATATGCATCAGTTGTACAGTAGCTCATGTCATGTAGTGAGTTTTGTGTGATGATTGTTCAAGGAGATACATTGTTGACAATATATAACCCTAGCTGTTGATGTGTTGTTAAAACTGTTATCTATCTATCCATCTATCTATTGAATGACCGTTGACCACAAATCCTTCTACGAATTACCGTAGTTAGGCTAGGCTTCATACCGTTAATAAGGCTTGTACAATTCACTATCTAGTAAATCTCCCACTCCCATTCAGTGAAGTGCACGCCCCCGAGGCATTTCTTACAGCAGACAATATGGTATGTAGTTAGGTTGCATTGGCATATATATGTGTGTCGGATGTGTGTCTGTTCATATGTGAGACGCTTGTCTTAGTTAGGTTCACAATATCTCGACACGGAATGATGGATGTTTGCCAAACTCAGTGTGTGGATGGCCCACAGTGAGTATGTGGCCCTATTGTTTTTAGTGCTACTCTCGTGCATATTAATGAGGTCATATGGTAAAGGCTAAAACCTTAAAATTGCTATAACTCTTAAACTCTAAGCCTGAATTTATTCAATATGGGTATGGTGATATTGGCTGATGGTAATGACCATTGTGTTAAACTAATATTATGCATATTTATATTATAAGGGGTGGGGCTTTGCATTGCACAATACCTATCTATGCTACGCGATAAATCAACAACTAATTGATCATTGCCATACTTGGTGAGTGGATGGATGGTCCATACTGAATAGAAGAAGCATTGTTTTTGGTGCTTATTTCATGCATATTAATGAGGTCATTCAGTATTTGTTTGAGTTTGAATATCAGTCATATATTACGAGCATGGTAAAGGTCAAAATTTTGAAATAGCACAATGATTTATAATTTAATGGCTCAGAACATGCAATATGTGTATTCTAGATTTTAGAATTTGTGCACTTTGTTTTTTATCTACAGGAAAGGGAGTTACCGGCTGTCATGCAAGATATTCCATCAAACGAACATGTCGCCCATACTTCACCAGATATAATTGTGATAGCTGACACTGAGGATGTTGTAAGTGCAAATTAATTATAAGATTAGATAATGGCATTTGAGTGTTTCTTACATTTTTGTTTTCTTACCAGAAGCAATAAACCTATGCATTGCATATGTGATGCTTGTCTTCGGTTGGCGATAATTCAACAATGGAGTGATGGATCATTGCCATACTTGGTGGCTGGGTGGTCCACAGTGAGTAAAAGACCCCTATTGTCTTTGGCGCTCATGTCATGCCTATTAATTAGGTCAGGGGGTAAAAGGTCAAAATTTTGAAAATTCTATAACTACACAACCGTATGTTGGAATTTATTCAAACTTGGTGTGGAGCTATTGGGTGATGATAGGTACATGACCATGTGTATTAAATTCACTATTATTCATATTTATGATGGGTGTGGCTTAGTCCATATATTTAGCTACGGTAAGCGATAACTCAACAAAGGGGTTACAAAACACTGCCATACTTTGTGGGTGAATAGTCCACATTGAGTAAAAGAACCATATTGTTTTTGGTACTCATGTCATGCATGTTAATGGGATGTTACAGGGTCATAGGTAAAAATCTTGAAATTGGTAGTACTCCACAACCGCAAGTCAGAAATTAGTCAGATTTGGTATGGTGCTATTGGGTGATGGCAGATACACGACCATGTGTGTTAGGTTCAATATTATGCATACTTATGAGTGGGCATGGCTTAGTCTTTATTGCACAATGAGCAGGCCGGGTAAAGGTCATAATATTGAAACAACATGATGGTTTATAACTAATGGCTCAGAAAATGGGCAATAACCTCACACAATGCATGAATTCTGATTGGTTTTCTTGCCAGTATCTGTGACGCTTGCCTTGGGTACGCGATAAGTCAACAACGGAATGATGGATGAACATCCAACTGGAATAGTGCCATCATTGTCGTGGGTAGAATTAGCTTTGGCTTCGTGTTAAGATTTTCCAAGTACAAAATCCACCTTTCTGAGTTTGTCACGGATTTATCTGATTTTTGAATCACCTCTCCCCCAAAATGAAAGAATTAGGTAAAAAAGGGTCACATTTGTTTACATTTTGGTCAAACTTAGGAAAATCTTATGGGATATGG
The DNA here is from genome assembly GCA_027574765.1 of Molpadia intermedia. NCBI lineage: Eukaryota > Metazoa > Echinodermata > Holothuroidea > Molpadida > Molpadiidae > Molpadia > Molpadia intermedia. The sequence goes on along the minus strand of JAODAF010101193.1, from coordinate 1,527 downwards.
CCTCATAACTCTATAAATTTAAGGCTGAATATGTTAAAAGGTCTACCTACTGAGGGTGGAAGGTTTATTTTTAATTAATTTTTTGAGACTTCGAAAATTTTCATCAGTTTGATTGTAAACAAGCATCCCTCCCATAAATATTCATAGAAAATTATTCCTCAGGCCCACATCAAAAATGTATATAATTCAAAAGGGTCTTTGAGTTGCTGATACAATAAGCCAACAATTATACACTTGTTAATTGATTATAAAGGGTTAAGTATTTGTATGAGGAGGTGTGGCTTATATGTTATTGCACAATACTTGCCTGTGGTACACAATACTTCCCTTTGGTACACAATCATTCAACAATGAAGGAATGGATCATGAGTATGGTCAAGGTCAAAATCATGATGATTTATAACTAAAGGATGAGAAGTGCAAGAAACCTTGTGCAATTCATGCATCCAGGTTATACACTCTAGTTAAATTCGTACTCGGTTTAATTACCTTTCAGTTGGCACCAACGATCTCCAACTCCACCACCAGACTTTAGAGGAAATAACCAAAGGGATGTATATAAACCTTTGTTATTTTTTGATGATACATGGTATGCAATATTCCTATATATGCAGTCTAATCACATATGTATACATGCATGTCATATGGAAATGCACCATGGTGAGCATACAAACAGGTATTGGTTTTGGTGCTCATGTGAATATTACCACTCACATCAACCATACAGACACCCAATCACCTTCCCCACCCATCACCACTCACACCCACCCTTCTAGCTGTTGATGTGTCCTAAAACCTATATCTATCCATCCAGCTGTCACCGCTCGCCCCAACTGTTACTTCTCTGATCCACCCATCCAGCCGTCCTTGCTCACTCCATCCCATCCTCCCCCTATCCCTCCCTCCTTCCATCCATCCCTGATGTAAGTCCAACTTGCAGTGGCACAGTACAGTACCTACAGTAAAACATACTGTAGTGCACTGTGATGGTTGATTTGTAGATGTAGTGAGAATTTTTACACACTGTAGTTAGTAGGACTTGGTCATCGTTTGACTTCACTCCCTATTACGTAACGTGCAACACACCAAAAAAAGGCTTCCTAACTGAAGTTATAGGCCAAAACGGGGATGTCTAGTACAAGGTAATACATAGGATTTTATACACAGGGAGCTCTATCTTCGGCCATGGGTCACTTACGGTCCCGAAAGTTGGCCCACATGAAGAGCAGGAGCAGAGGCACAATGAGGATTTGAAAGAAATCTTTTTTTTTTTAAAGTACCCTGTAACTTCAATAATATGCATGATATGAGCACCAAAAACAATAGGGCACATCTATTCACTATGACAAGTCTGTGTGCCAAGTATTACTTCAATCCAACTTTCCCTTGTTGAGATATCGTGAACCGAAGGCAAGCATCACACACACACACACGCCAAGTTGACTGCAAAGGTTCCTTGCTTGCAAGCAAGGAACCAAAAATGGAACCTGTTGCCATCTCGCTTGGCATTCAACAAAAGAGATTGGA
>JAODAF010100971.1:0-10810 GCA_027574765.1 Molpadia intermedia | reverse complement strand
TGATATATAAGTAACGCATCATTTAAATTGTAATATTCCTGTAAGCAAGGAACCATAGTGCCCTTGGGCTCTTGTTATGAGCAAAAATTCAATAATATGTCGGCCAATTAAATTCTTTGTCAGGCTTGTAAGGCAAGACTTTATTTTTATGGGCAAGAGCATTGACCTTGGTTTGACCTTGGTCTTTCTTACATAATGGCATCTGTAGCGGCTGTAGCCATTATGAAAAAAAACAGTACATGTACACATAAATGCTGGAGAATTTGTAATTTTAAAGTTCATTGTGAAGAGTCCAAAATATTATTACAAGAAAGGGAATATAATTATATTCTGCATGCAAGCAGTTTGTCTGCCAGCAAAGCTTAATACCTATGTTGCCAACAAATACATGTAACTAAAGTCATTACTCATTAAAATCATGTTTAATCCTGTTTTGGCTAAAGTTATGATGCCTCAGTCGGCACCAAATGGATCAATAATTGTATGGCTCCTAATACAGATGCCAAAAATGATATTTTTCTTACTGATTTCATTAATTGTTGCTTCCAATAAATGTATGTTAAGCCCTGTTAAACTCATTAAACCTCAACTCCAGACCTTGATCAAAATAAAAAAGCCAGTGAATAAAATATATTAGAATATCATCAATGCTATCATCTATTAACGAAGTAGTTTCATTACTCTTATTGAGTTTGGTTCACACACAAATGGTGTGCCTTAATTTAAAAAAAATGCAGTTTCAATTTTAGTAGTTGTTGAAAGTCAACATACATGTAGGTCAAACACTGAAAACATTGTAATCAGGCAAACTCAATTATGCTAACTTGGATGAACCTCGTGGTTGGTACATGGAACACTTTTATGTGAAAAGAAGAATGCTTTTGATGTTAATAGACGTTGAAGGTCATTTCAGGTCAACAGAGTTCAAATACTAACAATTTTGTAATTAAGCTACACTGTAACTAAAAAATGTCAACTAGGATAAAACTCATAATTGTTATGTGGGTCTCCCATAGTGAGTAGAAGAAATATTTTGATTTTAGTAGAGGTCAAAGGTCATTGGAGGTCAAACACTGCAAATATTTTAATCAGGCTAACTCAACAATGCCTACTTGCATACAATGTATACTTGGTATATATTTGACTCCAATAGTGAGTAGAAGGGTACAACAGATTTTAATTTAATAGAGAGTAGTGATCAAAGATCATTGAAGGCCAATGGAAATTTAACAGCTTAGCAGTGCTATACAATTAAAATTCATCTCTCACTTTTAATATCACTGTACCATACTCTATTTTGGCCATTTTAAAAATTAAGGAATCCAAAAATCTCTTGGTTGTCTGGTTTGTTTTATGTTTGGTACAAAGGTATATTGTGGTAGTAGAGATGCTTTTATGTAATTCACAACATCATCTTATTAATTATTTAGGGGCAAGGGTACCAGATAGAAATAAGCTACATAATGCTTGTGAACATGATAATTGGTCATGATATTTGGTCATAAGTAGTAGATGACATCTATTGTTTTTGTTGCATATCAGCAGACTTATGTTAATAAGTTGTTTGGGCTTAACATAAAATACTTTTAATATTTTTGCCCCATATATGGTCTATATTGCTCATGATTGATACAAATGTATAATGGTGGTTTGTCTTTTTCAGTGTCTCCAACCTCACCAACTGGGGCCTCTCATGGGCTAGGTGTCCTCACAGAGCATCCAGAGCACCCAGCCCCTCCCCCTAATCCACAGGTCCATGCACAGGTGCATGCTGGGATTGCCCAACCATATCCAGCACTCCAACCAGGTGAGAAAACCATTGGATTTAAACCTAGTGGCACAATAGTCTCTTGTAATCGTCTATTTTTTTCATTACTCTCTTCCAAGCACTGCTTCTTTTTATAGGTCAGCATAGAGTTACCATTTGTAACCATTTTGCAAAGAAGACATGCTCCTACTAAAATTTGTAGAATATGCAGTACGGATAAGTTGTTCCAAATTGAATTGACACCAAAAGAAACGATGGATGGTGATATTTGGTGAAACATGAAACTAGATATCTTGATTTTATTTCCATGTCTTCATGTAATGTTACCATCTGTTGTTTGATTGTGCTGAATCCTAGCCTAACCATACCTTTAACACATAAACAAGGGATGGCAACAATGCTTTTGATGGAAGATTTTTCATTTCTTTTGCTATATTTAAACATTTGATTCCCATGAGTATTGAGATATATCCATTCCAAGCATAGGTGCTGCCATTTGCAAAAAAATAAAATTCCATTTGTCTCAATAGTTTCAATGGTTTATTGTAGGCAGACATATGAATACTCTCAGAAAACAACATCTCAATACCTCTAAAAAAAAAAAAATTCTAAATTAAGAAAATTGACCTAAAGCAAGTCTATGACATCACTGAGCCACAACTTTTTTGTTTTTCACTTCAAACATTCTTATTCTGGTAACTACTATTTCTATTTTTGATACAATTACCAAATATAGAAGAAATGTTGAAGAAAATTATAAAGAAAAACATGGAATCTCACTACATGGTAGCTCTGCGACATCATTGTGCAGCTCTCATGAATATGAATGAGTGGGTGGGGCTTGTATGTAGATATGTGGTATGTAGATGTGCCCTATTGTTGGTGCTAATATCATGCATATTAAGGTCAAATGTTGAAATCTTCAAATTGCTTTAACTTTGCAACGGTAAGTCGGATTGTTTTCAATCTTGGTATATACTTGTTGGTCGATGGTGGGTACATGTAGTGATGTGTGTTAATTAATTAGGTCATGGGGTCAAAATCTTATAATTGATGTAACTTTGCAATCGTAAGTCCCATTGTATTGATACATATACTTGTTGGTTGATAGTGGGTACATGTAGCGATGTGTGTTAATTAATTAGGTCATGGGGTCAAATGTCAAAATCATAAAATTGCTGTAACTTTTGAACCGTAAGTCTGGTTGTATTAATAATTCGTATATACTTGTTGGTTGATAGTGGGTACATGTAGCGATGTGTATTAATTAATTAGGTCATGGGGTCAAAAGTCAAAATCATAACATTGCTGTAACTTTGCACAGTAAGTTGGATTGTATTCAAACTTGGTATTTACTTGAGGGTTGATAGTGGGTACATGAAGTGATGTGTTAATTAATTAGTTCATGGGGTGAAAGGTCAAAATCTGACAATTGCTGTAACTTTGCAACTGTAAGTTGGATTGTATTCAAACTTGGTATGTTGGATGATATGTAGTGATGTGTTAATTAATTAGGTCATTGGGTCAAAGGTCAAAATCGTAACTTTGTGAATTATTTGTTGGATGATAGTGGGTATACCTGGGCTCAAACATTTATTTTTTAATGATGACATATAACACATCATTTAAATTGTAATATTCCTCTAAGGAAGGAACCATAGTGCCCTTGTTAATGTTGCTTTCTGGATAAAAGTTGTGGGCGGCCATTCTTCAGTGCCGGGCAGCATTTGTGAGTGCCAGGTGACATTCGTGGGTACCTGGCAGTGTCACCCGGCATGGACACATTGCTGTAATTCTGATGTTATTGTGCAATAATGATACTTCTGATAACATAATCAACAAAAGACTGGTCCTGCTCTTTGGTTGAGTACTAGGATTCCCATTGTGGTGATTTTCATTCAATTGATTCCTTTTTTCACAGTGATGCAGCCACAGATGATTCCCCCAGGATATGGTAGTCCAGCTCCTGTGCCCCAGCCAGTCCATCAGACACAACCTGTTGTTGCTGCTCCTGCACAAACATTTGTTACAGCTCAACCGCTTGTACAACCAATGGTGCAACACACTATGCCTCCAGTCAACACTAATCCTTGGGGGGAGCCCCAGAATAACTACAACCCATGGGGAAATGCCACTCCACCAGCCCCCAAATCTGAAGCCGAGCAATGGTTGGAGGCTACCTCCAAAACTGTAGCACAGAAGTCACCACCAACAGTTAACAGGGTGGGTGTTTCTGGGGGTGCTGGGGTTTCTCTGAATCATAACAATGCAAACAGTGCACATTCGTCTCAGAATGGTGTCGGGATCAACGGTTCATGGGCAGCGGACATATCACAATCTCTTGAGGCAGTTCAAGGGCCAAATGGACATGTCACCAAGGACCCCCAATTTGAAGCCAAGTGGAACATGTCTCCTGTCAACAAAGGACAAGAGGAAAATCCATTCGAAAATGCAGTCCAGACATTCGAGATAAACCTTTAACACAGGGAAGCTTTATACGGTTAATGTATGTCCAAAAATTGTCATTTGTAAATTTCGTGGAATGATATTTTACCACAAAATAAAAACAACTATTTTTGACTTGAAAAGACACCATCATGTTAAAGCCAAACTTGTACAAAAGTTAATCTTAGTCACATCTCTTGCAATACATAGTTCCATTGGTGTCTTAAAAATTGATGGTAACTTCATGCATGCATGAATGTACCATGTATAATGATAACTGTAAATTGTCTATTGAACATTAATTAAGGCGTTTAACACTGGTGGAAGTAGCAATTTGTAAATGTATTCATACTGCGGTCTCACCTAAGAGCTAACTTATATTCATTATGTACACACTGCCTGTAGATACTTGTTGTGCAAACAAAAATTCAGATGGAGCTGTTTTCTATTCTATTTGGTATTTGGGAACTTTGAAAACAGTCAGTTGGCTTTTAGAAAGAAAAGTACTATGATTAATAGCCAGAATTGTCTAAGAAATATTTTTGTACAGTGACTGTTATTCAAATGCAGCATGGATTTATCTGGGGCCATCTAGTGCCTCTGGATTATATTTCCCAGCCAAACTTTTTATCTTGATGAACTGACAAGGATTTAAGTGCACTAAAGCCCCATGAAGCAGGCTTCTGAAGGTTCTTAGGCGCAATCATTTTTAATCGTTGTTGAGGGTGGAGGGCGGGATTTCACGACATGACATGTTACGACTGTTACAAGTTAAACTTTTTGATTGTATTTCCATTTTTGAGATACACCCCAACCCCCAAAATATCTGCAAACAGTATTCATTTGTCATGCCCTGAGCTGTGTTTTAAAGTATTCTCAATACATATGGGTCTTTTATACTGCCATCGTCAGCTTACTTACATTATGTGTATATTACAAGAGCATGTATGTTATAGTATAGTACCTTGTTATAAAAACAATTATAATGATTGCTATTTTTGTTCATGCACAGAAACGTAATTGGTTAAATTAATAGATTTATAATGAACTAAAATTATTAATGTGCTGTCTCTTGTAGTAAGAACACTGTTAAGGTATTGATGGGCTAATGCTTATGACAGCATTTAGCAAGGCTTAGAAAAATTGGTTATAAAATTTAAACTAAAACATCAAAGCACTCTAAGGGGTTTGGTGACAATGGTGTTTTTTTATGAAATTCTAGTCCTAGCAGTCACTACCTCAACAAATCTTAAACTGTCATTGTTATTATTAATGAATATTAAGTACCTTATATATGTAATATGTTATATACACACACATATGATGAAGAGTTAATTGCATAAAGGTGTTTGTGTCTGCCAGGTAATGGTATGTACACACACTGAACATAATTATAAATGTAATTGGTTAACCTTTGTTCTGATGATAGAAAGACTGCAAATGCTGAACCCTGTGACTCAATTATTCAATACTTCTATACCATGTTCATAATTAAGAGCATTGTTGTTGTTGGGACCTGAAAGGGGAATCTGTGTGGGCCCCAGATCTCATATATATATATATAGTTACATGTCTCACAGCATAGCAAATGTACACCAACCATCCCCACCAAAGTACATAATTAGATCAATATCAATAATAATAGGATTCCTTCCTGCTGTGGCTGTCCAGTAGCTACCCACATCGGCTGAGTTTTGAGGTCTCCGTCCAATTGTGAAGACGTACATTCTGCTCATCATAACTGAGCCATCCCCATATCTCACGCCATTATGGCTCCGGTCACAACGCTCTCCTCCATAACATATGTGATTTGATGTGGTAGTTTATATTCAACAGTTGTCAGGTAAAGATATTATTTGTATTCAGTAATGATTCTGCAGTATAATACTCCTCCTGTAGAGGAATTTGGTCCTAGTGTCTTTCAGAGAGCAAAAACCTGTACAAGAGTTTCGTTGAAAATCAGTTGTATTTTCTTTTACTCACACACCTCCTACTCGGAAGCCTACTCGGAATGTTTCATGAGTACAGCCGAATTATCACAAGTGAATGAACTGTTTGGAGGGTATTCAGATTTTAATCACATCGGTGTCAGTTGTCTTCTCACGGGAGTTCTAATGTAAGACTATTAAATTGAGGACCAAGTGTGTTTAAAGGTTTATTAATGAGGGTTGCTTATTTTAAATGTTCCATGATAAATATAGTTATAACATTATGTTCACAAAATTCCTTGTTTGTGACTCGAGTTCCTGATTTTTAAAGCAGTTGCCTACTTATGGTAAATTCAGTCAGGTAACTAAAAACTCAGGAATAATGTAGTTGACAATCACCTATTGCTCTATTTTTTCCCCCCATCCCCTCCCCCAAATTAATATTGTTTTGTACCAGTACTTGCAAAGTGTATTCATGTATACGATAGCTTAATGTAGATATTTAATTGTCTGCTTTTCCATTTTCTTGTTGGAGTGACCATATAATTGTATAGTTCGGCTACTTACCATGCTTTCATTTCTATATAATCCATTAACTTGATAAACTTAGCACTTAACATAGCTATATATCATGATTAATTTGCCTTATGAAATATTTTTGTCGGTGGTTGCACTGCAGTTTCTTAAATTTCAAATTTATATTTCTATTGTGGATGGGCCATCTGCAGTTTGGGGGGGATTAAATTTTATTTATTGAATAATGTTTATGATATGAATAGGTTTTAAAGACGATTGTCCACTAACCATGCCTCCATCAGCCAAGTTAAAGGAGTCTTCCAATAGTAAAATGGAAAATTATAATGGTGTGATAATGTATGACTTGCCAAAGCTCCTAGTCCCAGTTACGTTTTTCTGAACCATAATTAACATTTGCTTGGAAGAGGATTGAATCTGGGGAAGGGGAAATGTAACTTTGATTTGAGGGGGTAAGCCACAAAATATTTCACTTTTTAATGTTTTTCAACAAATGGGCACAGATAGTTTATCCCAAAAATCCTTTAGACCATGTCCCCACCCACCTTGCAATGCTTTATACCATATCACCACTCCTTACAATATTTTATACCATTCCCCACCCCTTGCAATCATTTATACCATACCTTCCAATATTTTATGCCATATCCCCTAATCCTTGCAAGAATTTAGACCATACCACCACCCATTAAGTCGTTGATATGATTGCATATCATGCAGTATTTAGAAATGGCTTTAATCCCTTCCCTGTGTACCTTAGGGTGATGCAGAGTACCTTGGCATCCTGCAATACAAATGGAACACAAAACCATGACCAGGTACAGAGATAACTTGCAGTGTATGATAATAGCCATACATATTTGTATTCAGATTTCATTATAAATACTTTAATATTAACAAGAATGATGAATAGTAGACTGTGATGGGATTTAAGTACTATTATGGGATATATTGTCTTTCCATTTTGTGATTTGCCACTCAACTTTAACCTTCATATAAATTAATTATCCCTGAAGATCAATTTTCCTTTAACCTAATTTGTCTGCATGATATCCAGGGTTGATGTGTCTATCAAGAACCATCAGGTTATTGATGAAGACTTGAAAGATTATAAATTTATCAGGTGGAATTCACAAACATTTTATGACTATAAATAGTAATATGCAAACTAATACTTTACTTTAATAGTGATACTTATACTTACTTAGAATTATACATAAATTAATCATCCTTACATTTGATGACTTAATTTTTAGGTACTTTTCATTCCTGGCAGAAGCAATAAGAGTAAAGTTTTGGTTGTGTTGTGTAGGACCATTGTTATCCGAACCATGGTATACCAATCACCTTAACCTCTCCTGGCTATTTTTGGAGCCACTGACGATGAAAAATTGCTGAAAATAGGAAACCAAGTATAGAATAGGACCTCTCAAGGAATCTGTGATCACGATGCCAGTGATCAATTCAATTGCATACTGTACGGTGAATCCATTAGAATTCCTTGATTCAGCCATGTTAGAAATCCTTGGTATGGACATATGGTAGAGCCATAGGACTACCTTTCAAGAAATCCTTGATATGGTCCTTAGTTTCAAGAAATCCTTGATATCATATGGTGGAGCCATTAGTTATGACCCCCTTTGAAGTAATTACCTTTTATATGCAATTGTTTCTCAACATCGTTGTTTTCCGTATGCTTTCATGACTCAGTACAAGCCATTTAATTTGTGTTACGATAGTCCTGTTTTCAAGAGAGTACTGAATAAAAGTTTTGTGTAATCATTTGGTTACTATGATGACTATGGACTATGATTATGAATGGTGGAGTGTCTATCACTTGCATTTAAGCTAATTAACTCTTCAGATAAACTTTCATGATACATTGACATCCACCATTAATAATCAACATCAAGTAATTGCCTTGCTCAAGTTGCATTAGAGCTAATTCTCTGTAGATTTTCTTTCCATGTGCAAAGAAGAAGACATTGTAATTGCAGCCCAAGCCACCTTGAAAGGATATTACATGCCTGTGATCTGCTGAAAAGCTACTTGCTTAATGTTAATCATATCATATCATAGCAAAAGACCAAATCATTTCAGTATTAAATTTACATGTTATATTTTATCATGGTTTCCTCAGCATTTAAAAAAAAGTTTTCAACACTAAATGCATACGTTAGGGTTAGGTTAGTTACTGATAAGCGTAAGAGATGTACATTTCTGATTGTGGGGAAATGTGGAAATATAAAGTAGCAATGGAAATGTCACCAGTTTACCGCTAATAACCGCTATGTACGAATTGTTTGGTTTTCAGCTAAAACAAATTTAATACTATTAAGTTCCTGAAAGTTCCATCACTAAGGATTTTCCTAAATCTCAGAATTTTCGCAATCAAAGGCAGATTTTTTTGGTTGATTCTGTATCTTTAAAGATTCAAAAATTTTAACTCCATGTGGTTATAGTCTAATCAAGTGATTTTTTGGTTGGTAAATCAAACTTACCAGGTCCTACCTACATGGCTTTTACAGCCCTGTATAGGACACATATCTGATGTTACTCGCAGCTTATATTGTTGATCCGAGTACAATTCCATGTGGCATAATTGGGTCATTCCATATATTACATATTTGTTTCTGTCAAGGTATATGTGACCAAACTTGGTGTTTGGTTAAGGGGCCAATTTTGGGACCTTGAGTGGGTCGTGGTTATGACCATTTATTATTGTTGGAGAAAAAAATCTGTTATAAATTCATTGTAAATAAGACTTGAGATCATTGGGGGGGGGGGTGGTCCATTACACATAAACTTTAAATATGTGTGCATGGTCACCTACAGGAAAGTATGGGTTAATAGTCCTTCCTCTTCATTCTTTTATCATATTAGCATACAGACTATTGTAACCTTTTGTTTTCAAACATGCATTGTTTTATTCACAGCATTATTTTCTGCAGATTATGTATTCAAATCTATTTTAAATGAAATATTGGTAAAGATGATAAACATATTTGTCACTGTAATGAAGACCTTGTTGTTCATTAAATAATGGAAAAGAAACAATACTGATGTTAATGCCCCGGTGCATTGTTCATGATTGGCATTTTTCTTTTGTCTCTTTCTTTTCAGATCTAATAATAATTTCTTCAAGATCAACTAACTATATCTGTAGTGTGAAATTATCAAAGACATTGCTTGTAATAGGGGTCATAGATGGTAACCTGTTCACTTGTTGAGATCTCATCATGACGAGCTAAGAAAGTTGTGTCATAATATTGTCTCCCTTGTCTGCTTTTATATTTAGTATAAAACTAATGAAGCATTGATTTTGTTTTTTCCACATAATCAAGGATTTTGTAAACTTAGTGGATAAATGAAAAGATATCTTTAGTTCCTTGTTCACAGACACAGATTAGAGTAATTTCAAAGGAAGACAGGCAGGCTTAAATGGGTTCTTCTCCACCATTTATATATATATACACATGTCGACTAAAATAAGCAAATAAATCATACTTCCTTTCATTGTCGTTGTCGATATATTCATCATTCAGTCATTCAGTATTACAGATTTAATTGATATTTATACATGCTTAAATGATACTTCTCCATCATGTCGCATCACTTGTTCACAGCATTGAATGACTAAAATGGTCCTTTAATACATGGACAAACCATACAAGCTTAGTACTTCATGGTAACAAGCAGCTGCAAAAGGGAATAGATGCACGATGAGCAATAAAATGTGGCGTGGTTAGATGTACAATACCTACAAAGAGAATAAATATCTTCAGAATACAAGCAATTTAGATCTTTCAACCTGAAAAGAACTTTAACTCTTAGCATGCTGGAGTCTACTAAGTCTTTCTTGAATGTATATAATAATATAAATTTGGTATTGATGTACAGCGCCATCTATTTCTTCTAAAAATACTAAGATACCATGCACGTAGCCAGGGGGGTTACGGGGATGACGCGTAACCCCCCCTTCACGGTGATTAATTTTTTTACATATACAATTTGGCTGGATTCGACGGAAATTTGTACTGTTGCCGTTTAGAAGCAACCTGCAAGGCCTGGGAAGGGTCATTTCCGGCGATCTAGGAGGTATTTTTAGCAAAAAAATTGTTGTACGCTGCGCGCC
>JAODAF010100860.1:0-10812 GCA_027574765.1 Molpadia intermedia | reverse complement strand
AATGGGCTTCCAGTGCACAAAATTACCGTAGTTATGCTATAGGCATTACGTAGTAGGCCTATAAGCTTTTGTAAAACTTAGACTAGCCTAGCCTTTGCCTTACATTACATAGTATAGGCTATTTTATAGCTTAGGCTACTAAGCCTAAACTATGTCTTACGTAATATGTAGTACAGTATAGGTTTTTTATAGCTTAGGCTAACATAATCTATGCCTTACGTAATACCTAGTGTAGGCTTTTTTATAGCTTAGGCTAGCCTAAACAAGGCCGTATATTACCATACAATTCACCTCTAATAAATGCCCCCTTTCTAAAATTTCACTCCCCCGGCCATTTAATACAGACAATACGGTAGATATTTCAGGGATATGCCAAGGAAATTTGTGGCGACCATTTGCACTTCAGGGTATAACTGGTTGATAACTCTTGAATCGACTCCCTGCACTTCAGATTGTTCATTGAGGTAATGCTTGCAGTCAGACCATTCCTGGATTATAAAGTAATAACTACTAATGTATTTCATTCTGACTTACGTTCTATAACCTTCTGAGCATCATAGGGTACTGAATAGTCATCCTCTGGGGGTCTAGCGACAGGACTCTCTGGCGGGATCACCACGCCGCTCTGCTGAGCTGCACGGACAACATCTTTGGGATCACTGTAGTCTTCAGCTATGATAGGCTGTAAACAAAATATAATTCCAAATTGTTGATAATATTGTACAAATGTTTTGAATCAATGCAGGTGCAGGTTTGGTTTAAAGCTATTAAGAAGCTGCAGCATTTGTGTAGAACCCAAGATGTGCATTCTCATTATTATTAACAGAACATGGAGCAAATCATCTCACTTTGCTAGGGTAGACTTAGCCCCCTAAACAATTGTCTAGCCCCCAACAAATTTTGAACTATTTACATGAATTAGAAGTTATAAGGCATAAGAATGAGCCGAGTCATGAGGGTGATGACCTCTATGGGTGAATGCATACTAGGATGTAAGGTCATCATTCCCAAGCATTATCTAGCTACATAGTTATATGTCTCAACCCCTTAAACCAATATCGCCATTGACAGTAAGTTGTTTTCCAATAGTCCACTGAATCACTAAGGTCCAATTTACTATAATGCTCCCCTTCCTGTACGGTGGTATCTAAAGGATGCTCATCGTTCCCACCTGTTTGTCCTAGTTAACTTTCAATTTCTCTAAATTTAATCCAAACCAGATAATCAAATCTCCCTGATTGATCCCTCTCTGATATTCAGCGAGTTCATCTCAGCTTAAACTACAGAAGTCCTCTATTGCTTAAAGCGACGAACCAAGTTTGACAAACATAATAAAATTATTTTGTCTTATTTAGTAATTTAATTACATAATAATAAAGATCAAAATGTACATGACTTTCTCCTATAGTTTCTCAGAGGCTAATTTTTAACCTGCAATCCATAACGATATTATAATATCAATCAAAAATACTGAGATGTAATTATTATTATTATGAGTGAAGACATAAACAAATTATAATTATCACAACCGATTATGCTCTTTAAATGAAGTCAAGATGGCAGATTTTAAGCTTTCAATTTATCAGATGATTTTCAGAAAACTTGCATGAAAACATTCTGAATCAAACATCTAAAGCCAATTTCAGCATAGTTTATAGTGTTTATATAAAACTAACTTTATACAGTCAAACAATTATATATACCTGTAGTGTTTATATAAACTAAGTTTATACAGTCATAGAATTATATTTAGTGTTTATATAAACTAACTTTATACAGTCATAGAATTATGTTTAGTGTTTACTGTATATAAACTAACTATATACAGTCAAACAATTATATTTGAGTGACACTTACTGGTAAATGGTAATAAGCAGCAAACATTTTGATTTCAGAGTTAGGCTAAATCTACAATTCACAGCTATAAGGTACGGTACTTCATAGAAAGAATGATATTTCCAACAGATGAGAAAAAAATTGTACTTCCACTAACTCAGAGAAACTCAATGTACCCAACAATTCTTGTTCTTGTAATATACCAAATATCTAACACAATGAATTCAATACATATATTTTTATTGGCAAAAGATATTATGCCTCAGTGCGGAGGTTCTAGGATTGGAGACCTGACCCTACCTGCTCAGGGTACATAAAATTCAACAGCACATATTTTATTGTACCCATACCTTCCTTCATCTTCCATACAACCCCCACCCCACTCATTCCATGTACATGTCTAATATAGCTACCGTAATTGCCCACATCAATTATAATTTTTACCTTGCTAATTTTCAGATTAGTGGAGCCCTGCTAATTCATGCATTTGGCCCAAGACGTCCATATCTCCACCACAAAATATTTTCTTTGACTTGCTCTAATATATCCATATGTTACTTTAAAGTTGGGCCTACAAAGGTAATTACTTGGCTTTCAACAGCTTAATGAAACATATATCTCTGCCATCAAACAACAGAGCTAGAATTCATCCAGAATTATTCATTTCCTGACCAAAATATTACGATAAACCAAACTGAAAGTCAGCTACAGTAGGAATCTGAAGCGGTATAATGTTGCTAGTTATCTTTTTATGACATGTGTCATTCAAACAGACTACAGACATAATATGTAGATATGGCTAGGAATATGCTATATTGATGTATCAACAAGGTAAGTTAGTATAAGCACTGTAAATTATGTAGAGTATACCTGTACTGATATGGATTTTGATTACTGATCGCTGGCATTGTTGTTGTTTTTTTTTACAAAGGTGATGTTTTTTATGCAAAGGTGTTATATGAGGTATAGGAAGTACGTACTGTAATTTTCTGTTTTAATTTCCTAAATGTTTCCGTCACCGTCACCAGGTTTCCATAACCTGGTTCCACTGGTTTGGTGGTATAATGCACATGTGAATGCAAAACATGACATCCGAAGAATTTTACGTGTAATAATGTTGGATGCTGATACAAATTGTGAATGTTGACTAATAATTTTCAAATTGACAAGATGAGTGTTTGTTGACACAACATGCCATTAATTAAATCCCTGACCCCTCCTTTCCCTTCCCCCTAGATGTCAATTCTGTAAGGAGTGTCAGCAATATAACTATTGACAACATACTGTATACAGTGCTAGTATGTATTACACATGGCTCTACATTGTTTTATTATCAGGAATGACTTGTTGTCCTTATTATAGCCACCCCATAGGTTTTGAAATCTTTGCCAAGTACTGTATATATATATATATTTTTTTTTAGGGTCTCTTGGCTCAATCTATGTCCTGATGGTTATTAGAACTTCTAGCCATCTCCCGCCATCACCCCCTCTTGGTTCGGGATTCCTGGCCAATATAAATTAGTTCTCATCACAGGGAAGGATGCATTGATTTTTGTCTCCTGTATTTCCAGTGAATATATATTCAACATTATCAGAAAAAGCTTATCTCCCTTGGGGCATTAAGCTATGATTCCATATTAAGTATAATTTACAGATATGGATATGGGGTACAAATATAGGATACTGATGTAGTGTGCAGAAACGAGGCTCAGATAATGATTATGAACACATAATATATTCAGATGTGGATTCAACATATTCTATTCTATTTCTATGGAAAGCCAAATTGATTGATATTTATTCAAAGATAATTCAGATTGATCGGTCAATAGTTTTCAACCAAAATATATTCAGAGGAATAGATTTTCCTAACATTAAAATTTTTTAGAGGCCAACTAATTACTGCATCTGCATTTACATTTTTTGTATCCTATCCACGTCCATACTTATATATAAATCCATACTTATATATAAATCAAGTGGCACTTCAGACGACTTCACTCCTCCCCTCCGGTTTTGCTATGGTCTTTTATGACCGCCAGCAACTAAAATGACGCACACACATTACTGCATGTACTATTTGATAATTAATTTTAACATTCAAAAAAAACTGCAGCCTATAGTAGATTACTCATCGAAAGTCAAAATGTTGAATTCTGTGGCCAGTTGAGCAAATGAATGATACCCGCACTAATGGAATTCTCACAGAAACTCATATCACAAAATGCTTCTGACACATAATGATTTTGATGGCTCCTGAGTCACTCATGAATATTTCCAAAAGTAAAACTTTCATCGTTTCCCCTGACAGGCAAGTTGCTTAATATGCAATGGCATGGAATAGAATGGTGAATTTTTCAGAGGAATATTTTATTAATTCATGAAAGTAAGAGATGCATGTACATGTAGTGCAACATGTGTATAGTGTATAATATTAGCACATACATATAGGCATACTCAAAACTTAAAGTACAAGAGAGCCACAGGACCTTTAAGTACAAGTTTTTGAGATTAAACAATTCCTTGCCTATCAAATTATTGTACACAATAGATATAAAAATAATTACAGTGAGTTTACTTGATCAATCACAGGAAACCCTCTCTAAAAGTCAAGGTTAAACTAACCTTTATAGTGATTTATTGATTTATAAAGTACTTAATTTTCAGTCATTCACCATTGCTCTTATCATTCTCTAGAGATTCCCATGTCATCAATTCCAATATTCCTATTCATCTATATAACAGACTTATACCATATTTGATAAATCTGTATTTGATAATAAACTATATTTGATAATCTGGTTCCTACCTTCCTAATATTCATCCCCTTCTAACTCCCCAAAACTTACAGGGTATTAGTACTAGTAAGCGCTGTAAATTCAAAATTTAAATGGTCATGGTATATTAATTTAATGGGTGACATTGATATTATATACAACTCGTCAGCTTTCATACATGTACAGTGTGTGGGATAGCATACATGTATATATATGTTATTTGAAAACTTCTATCTAGTGGTGGGGAGGATATTCAAAATCTAATTAAGTAATTGTGGTATATGACCGTCAGCTTATAGTCAGCTCTTAAAATTTACTGAACTTCTTTCCAGTTGGAAGTTAATTTGTGACCCACAAAATTAATTACTCAAAAATGCAACTAAAAATTAAATTAGCTGTTTTGTTTTTCTGCACTTTCAGTTTTCCTTTCTATTCTATTGTATGCAAACTTTCTCTTTTAATATACGCAATTTCTTAAATTGCATACATTTCCAACTTTCTAATATTAAAGAGTTCACTAATTCATAGCAATTGATTATCATAAACAGTTAAAATTAGTGTCAATCTCAAACCACAATTGACTGCTAAATACGAAAAGCAAACAGTCCAGCCATGGTGACTATTATGCATAACTTAATTTGAAAGGCTAAAGGACAGTTACATTTTATTCTGTTCAAAAACCATGATCAAATTATCAAAACTACTTTAATAAATTTAAAATTTTATATCATGGTAAGCAGTATCTTTGTAATAGCTTTAAATGGGAAACATGATGGCAAAAACACTTTTGAATTGTGCATGTAGAAAAGAGGTAGATGTATAGGTCTAGATACCCTAACATGTTAGAATATAAGTGTGCCAGCAAATAAATATATTACTTACTCGAAATGTTTATGTCTCCCCAGTCTCCTGTTATAAAATTTGCTTCAAGGTTATTATTTAAAATTCAAGGACACATACAGTATTATAAAGAAGATAACTGTGAAATTTGTTTACCTGCCAATAATAAAAGAGAAAGGACAGTAATTATCAACCACACTAGTGAGTAATAACATTTACATACATATCAGGCAACTATTGAGCTGACCAGGTTAGAAATGCAATCCAGAATGTTGCTTATCAGTATTCTTCTGGTTTCCATTAGACTTACCCTAGCTGGCATTAGCTGCCTAGTATACAAAACTACAGTACGTAGTACAGTATGTAGACAGCCGAACATACACAATTGATAATCTAACCCACATGGGGAACATTCTGCCTAATAGATGCCAAAATACAGAGAAACAATTTAATGCAAAAAGATTTAGATGTTCCTTTGTTCAAGTCATTTTTAGTTGAAAGAATTAGAATAATACAAAAATGATCTAAGAATAAAACAATGCGTGCTTGAAGTAATGGAAAATTATTAGGACATGAGACGGTGTTTCCTACAGTAAGGGTGAATGTGACCACTTTTCCTTCTGTGATTAGGCTAGAAGGTTGGAATACGTTAGTAAGCACTTAAGCGATCTTAACATGGCCCATAATAAACCCCTGGTTCTCAATAGGCGGCCACGGGCCAAATCCGGTCCACGATAGAATTTAATCCGGCCGTCGACAAATTCTGGTCATGGTATAAAAATTACCAACCATCGATCGGGGAAAAAAGAATCTTCTGAATGATGAAGCTCAGCTGAGACACAATCACACAAGTTTGTTTTCTTTTGTGGGTATCAACTGTGGTGTTACAACTAGTTAACATTGCTAAAACTCATCTGGTGCCTTCCGATGTAGCATATAAAGTGACCCTTAGCATGTGAAGATGTAGTGCCACATGATTTCAGTGAAGTACAGTAAAAACTGATCTGCATTTCAACATTCGGCATCGACCAGTAGTAGTACTAATCGTAAATGGAAAGCTGATCAGAGTGCGTTTCAATGTCAAACTGCCAGCGATTTTTC
Organism: Molpadia intermedia; assembly: GCA_027574765.1. Lineage (NCBI taxonomy): Eukaryota > Metazoa > Echinodermata > Holothuroidea > Molpadida > Molpadiidae > Molpadia > Molpadia intermedia. Next base: position 4,256 of record JAODAF010100860.1, on the reverse strand, counting down.
ATATCAATGATTAACATAATGGTAGACATAAAAGGTGATAGTAACAATTAATGCATATAAACCCTTCATGTACCTAGCATATGTATCGAGGGTGTATTAGCCAGATCAACGGTTGGCCAAAAACTGGAATATATCATGGCCCGATGGGGCATCCATAGGATTTTTACCACCTGTTATTAATAAACAGTACATTAGCATTCCTCCCCGGTGTGGCATGTTTCCGGTCGCTGCTCACAGTTTTGAGGTCTCTGTGCAACTATGAACATGTGTATGTATTTCGCTTGCCATATGGTGCAAATAGGCTCACATGTTAACACACTTAATAATAAACCTAAAGGAAAGAAATGTATTTATTTTCATGAGATATTTATCATAATATCTGAAAACCAGAAAACTGCTTTAAGAATCACATGCCCTTTCACTTGGCCCCATGTAAACTACACACATTGTCAGGATTCTCTGATGATGGTTGGTTTATTACATTGATGATGTGTGCAGTGGCTCCAGGCAGGTGCAATCATCTTGTTAATGCCTGTCATGAAAATATCATTAGATAGTTAACTTTCATGTTGCACACGAGATAACATTCTAATACCCAATAATGTGTACACTAAGCCTTTCCATATTTCACATTGAAGATATATAGTAACCTCACTTTTAGAGTGCTATAACTTTCATTAAATGCCATACTACAATTCAGATATCAAAATTTCTTCATGAATTCCCCCCAAATTTTTAAACTAAAATGGTACTTAAGTTTGTGACTCTAGGAGGTCTCCAGACCTTTTAAAGTCCGAATTCAGTATTGGAACGTAACCAAAACAACATATGGTGCTGGTGTTACAGCAGTAGCATAGAGTATAATATATTTTAAGAAAAGACACACTGTCAAAGAAGCTGCAGGTGAACAGACATCCTCATGCCAGCCATATAGATACAGTAACCAGCCTACAATTCCACAATTTTTGCTAACATGCTTTTTCAACTTCTTGTGCAAAAATGACTGGTTAAATTGAATTACATACAGTCGCCATACCGATCCTGTTCATTGAAATTCTGACTAAAAGGCCTGAGGGTCCTGTTGTGATATTTACAGGAATGTTCAGTATTTCTAGGCTCTGCCCTACTTTGAACATTATTAGTTAGTAACTGTGCTCATAGTATTTTAAATGTATATTATATTATCAATGTTCTTGGTCTTCCTTGGTCACCCTGCAAGATTTCTCTTTTCTGTTCCAGTCACTATATCCCTTTGAAATTTCTCCTATCAGGAATGTTTCTACTTTATTATACTGCAAATCACCAAGATGGAATAGACCCAAAACCAAAACCAAACCTTTGACCTGAGAGGTGAGGGGGTGTCAGACTCATAAAGAGATTATATATTGCCTCTCTTACCCCTCATTATAACAAATGACTTCCTGCTTGTCAACAGATGAGGTCTAAATGTGATAAAAATCAGTAATTTGTGTCAATCATGATATTCTTGGGAAGGAGTACAAGTGTTACTGGGCAGATATTTGGGACTGATTGGAGTATACTTCATACCCTATCTACACCTGAGGAATTTGCTTAGTTTCAGTCAGAGGGGCCACCAATCATGAGGGATAATACAGGAAGGATTTGTCAGATAATCCCAAAAACTTTTGGTTTTTTTACAAGCATCTATACTTACCTTGTTGAACATACATTTAGCATATTCCACTATGCTGTAAATAGCAAGACAGTACAAGTATACAGTAGAACACTAACAGCACAATAGCACAATATGTACAATAGGATACAGGCTAGGCTAACACAAAAACGGAGATTCCTACAGACTTGGGAAAACCTTGAAATTATTGTAAAAATTAAAATGGTACTTTGTAACAAGTTTGTGACATCTAAATATATCCAATACGATCGTGAAACAATTTTAAACAAACCTAAACTGCTAACTCTTCAGATTCGCAGAAGGAATAAAGGTCGTGCCATCAGGGTCACGGTAATGACATCCTTGAGGAGAGAACATGACCACTTTTTCTTCCATAATTATGCTAGTATTAAGTGGGAATTGCTATTTGGATGTTCATCAAGGCAAGTTATTAAGTGCTGTAACTTCAAGGAAAGTAGATGTGAAGCAAGATTTCTTGTTGTTTTTGGTCAAACTTTCATGTCTACAAGCATAAATCAGGATTCCAGAAAAAAACTGGACCAATTGGTTTGTCAGAGAATCATGGTATGTGGACCAGGTTGCAAGCTGTGTGGGATACACCTATGCAAGTAACACCATGCTCACCATCGTCAAACAATAAATTTTATACCATATACCCTAGAGGCTCACCTGATCTAATTGTATCAGAGACAAGTTCACCTCATCTTTGAACATGACACAGACATGAAACACAAAGAACTAGATAATTTGACAGCTTGATACCTAATGGCAACAAATCACCTGAGACCCAAAGCTTCATCAAAATGCTTGTCATCCTCTTTGGGTCCCAATGTTCCATCAGATGTATCAAAGGTCTACTCACATTACCTCCCATGATTGGGACTGTCCGTTTCAATTTCATCTGTATCTGTAAACCAACTCCCACCTGGTATCATAACCCATTACCCAGCAATCTATGTTTCAGTCACACATTTATTCTCTTCCCTTGGTGCCTAAGGGTAATTTTGAATAATTTCAATATTTTGGAGTCAAGATACACCAGGGTAAAAACAAAGGTAAAAGGTCATTATGGCTGTCACAATAGCAAATGAGTCATTCTTAATAATGTCTCATATTCACACTATCAGTAGAATGAAATCATCTTTATGATGTTTAGAAACAACCCACAGTTCATTTGAAGTCCTTGTTTAATGAAACATTTTTTGACTCCCAAAAGACACAATGTATGCTTGTAATACTTCTCTCCAACAATGAATTTCCTACATCACAATGCACCAGAACCCCTTAGGGAGGAATATACTACCGTAAAATTAAATAGTGATGATTAATAAGGAAAACTAGAAATGTTATAGAGTAGTGTGCTGTGTTTTGTTTTCTATGGGACCTTGAATAGAAGTCTTTATTTCACATTGTCATGACTTGTATTTGTATGCCTGGTATGGGCAGGAAAGTCATTACATGTGCAATTATTATATAAAACATTACTTAAGCCTGAGTCACACCTATGCAATATACATATTAAATACACATGGATTTTTCTATTATTATATAATATACATATACAATAAGTTCTGAATGGCCATCACACTATGTTTTCAATTTTTCACTAACTACTATTAATACCACATAAAGTTCCACTGGTATAAATTATCTTATTTAGTATCACCTAAACACAGTCAGAGCCAAATATAAAATGATGATGTTTTTCCATGCACATATTCAGATTAAAGTGACCCTCTTTTTGCATGAATCATATGGAATTTCTCCATCATTTAATACCCATCCATCATAAAGATTATAGCCCTAAAATTTTTAATCTAGGCTTTAATTCATATGGTCACGTTCATCATTTGTGGTGATATAATCTCTGCACGTGTACAGGTGTCCCAGAATATCACTGTTTGTCACTCTCGGACCTAGCACAAAGCAGTTAAAGTATTATTTTTACAACCAGTGTGACACCTGATCAAATACTTTGGATTCAAGGAGCTCCATTATAATTGAATAATTCTGTCACCAATTACACACATTAAAACCCAGCAAAATGGTTGGGTTAACCCATAAAATAGTAATCAAACGTGTAAAGGTCTGAGGTGAACTGGGGGTGACATACATAGAGATAGAACTACTGTATGGCTTGGAAGGACTAATGTATAAATGGACCTAATCCAAGAAATTTTCAAAAAGGATCAAAATCCACAATTTAATCGGTTTAAATAAGGCATGGAATAATATGCTGCATGTGTTCCCAATGGCACCCTTTTTGCACCATATTCCTGGTGGCACCATAATGGCATCCTACAACTTCTTCCTATGATTTTTTGTTTATGGTATGCTCTAGTTAATTAATACTTTTAGAGAGATTTTGGTAATGAAAGGGATAAAATTTGGCTCACAGAGGGGCACTTTAATTTAAGGAAGCCTGAAAATATAATATGGTGACCAAGACCACAAGAAGTTCTATACCTTGTATTTGTAAGGAGAAGGGACATTGAATATTATTGAGGGTAACAGGAAGGTATGATGGTGACATCCCTATGTTCCGACATCTCTATGTTCCGACATCTCTATATTCCGACGTCTCTATGTTCCGACAAATTTT
>JAODAF010100859.1:0-17716 GCA_027574765.1 Molpadia intermedia | reverse complement strand
ATACTTCCGTCTATATAGCTCCGCGTAAATTCGTAACTGCAATTTTAGTGTATAATCACCAAATATTTACTGTACCCCAGATAGATTACATGCGCAGCTAAACTGGGCGCATAGCACGAAAGGGGACGTTAGAATTGTTTCCACAAACGGAAAGGTAAACGGGTTACACATGCGCGGCATTGGTGGTAGATACACACACGTAGGGGAGAGGGTTGGGGACCGACATAAAATAATAGTCCCGTGCGCGAAAGCTATTTCGCATTCCAACCATTCAGGGTCATAATAAGACATTAGAATTAGGCTATATATATAACAGAAATCCTATTAGAATCGTATTGTGCTGAAACTACTTGTTATCAGGTATCATTGCGCAAGCGCGCAAAAATTATTTGATATATAGGACCATAACGTGCCTCAAATGTGACTTGGGATAACATACACATCACCAGCTATCATCCTTGTATAATGTATATTATGTATTGTTATGTATTGATTTGACTGTTTATTTTGAATTTTGATACTTTTACCCTTTAGTAATAATGAATATTTATGGAACCTATCAACATTAGTTTATACAGTGTTATTAGCTAACAATCCTTATAGATATATTTAGTATATATAGGCCTATATATAGCATAGTCAAAGTTCTACGTGTTGTTGGTAAATCATTCGGTTTTTATCTACTGAAGAAAGAACAGGGGTCCGTAATATTTAGAATTTCAATCATTTCTGTTGGTATTCAGCATTACCATTATTTTGATCATTTAAGAATATATAGAAAATATATATATCTTTAGAACAATATTTAGTTGACCACAACCACAGTTAAAGAGAATACATTTTAATAAAAGTAATAAGTAAAATGCGGGGATGTAATAACATAGAGCGCACAGAATAAAGGCGAGACAGTGCGCGCGAATATTTCAGGTTTTCTGGATTCAGGTACAGGATATCCCTTTCTGACTGACTCGGAGATTTGCCAAATATGAATTTAAATTTGGGGTTTGACATGCACCCCATTCACTATGGCAAATACCCCTGATGCTTCAGATCCATTTTAATATGTTAAAGCTTCCTTTTGTTTGTAATAAGTATAAATGAATTGTGGTCCAAGGGGTGTATCCGCAGGCACCCTTTCGTACATAATAATTAACAAAAGACCCAGTAAAACCCTTTAACCACTCAATCGGATGATTGTATATCGCGTATGCAGTTGGCTGTAACACATTCGACGTTTGTCCTTGGGTTATTTTAGAATGATAAATTATAACCATTGTCTGAGTAATCACGTGATAGGAATATTATATAAAAATATATAAAGTGATGAAGAAAATATCTAGTAGATAGATTATGCAAAAATGGGTACAGGCATTTGAATTTGAGGGATAAATATAAGCTTTATATATTATGTTATTACCGTATCTTAAATATATAATATAATATAACTTAAATATCTTAAAATCTTAACATTTTGACCGGTATTGATTGGGGGCACGCGCACCCTTGTCCCCATCGGCCCCCACCGGCGTCTATAGTAAAGGGCCATTCTTTACTGGCCCCGATTGCTCCTGGTTCCGCCCTTGGGTGGCAGTTGCATTTACATGATAGGGGAATAGTTCAGCTCTGTGCATGTGCACAATGCATAACGTAATGCACACTAAGGATATGTTGGTAAGAAAAGCATATTGTCAAACCTTGTTCATAAAACTTACTCTGTAAAACACCAAGAAGAGAATAAAAGATCGTTACTTTGATTATGTAAGTCATTGTAAACCTGTGGGTGTACAGAAATATATATTATATGCATTACAAATTAAAAATATAGTATCAATCGGGGGAAATGCAGAAGTTTTAACGAAATACCAAAGTAATAGTAGAGTGAGTAAGTTATAAGTATATTTTCTCAATAAAATGAACAAAATATAATGACATTTTTAGAGAATATATGCAGATAATGTTATAACATTGTATTTAATGGAGAATTTGTAACAAGGTACTAAGGTCATCAGTGCATTACAATGGTAACCATATCCTTTGTATTTAAAACTGATACGATAACCTTAATAAAAATAAAGTACTAGTTACCTTACCGTAGTGACATAATTTTGTATACAAAGAATAAATCTTACCTTGGCGTTAGCTATCATAAAGACATTCCATAGTCTAATAAATGATTGTACTTAAATCTGCGCTTTATGTGAATATCATTGTAGTTTAAAACACATACTTGAAATTGCAAAACGGCATTTTGCTTTATTTTACTTATTTCTTCAAAGCCTAATTTAACAATGAACAGGTTTATGGCTACCCTCCATAATGTAATTAAGTACTATTACTTTCGCACCAAATGTTTTTCAATTAATATATTAGTCGCGGCTATTAAGTTTTCCTACATATTAGGGGCGAATCGAACAATAGAACAAGTGACTTTCATTTACGTTCTTTACAATAAAGGACCAATATGGACCACTTTTTGGTCAATAGTGAGTTAAAGATTAATCCATTAATTGCTATCACGCGGTCAACAGCCTACGGATAATGATGTATTAAGTGATTTCTAAAAACAACACATACAGGTTCATTTGGAATACATATTTAATGCATTTATTACAAAACTGGATTAAATAGGAATGACCCAATCCACGCGACCATGGGTCTACTCATACCAGAACTAAATAAGTCTAGACGCCAATCAGACTAGACTACAAATCTCTCTCAATTTAGTGGTGATTTAGGTGTGGAATGAAAAACAAAACAGTAAAAAACAAACAAACAAGCATTACGATAAAATATAACCAATTTGATCATATCATACCCTGGGTTCCTGGTATTTCTAACATATTAGGTGTTATTAACGTCCGTGAAGCAACACATTTGGGCGAAATTTAGGGAAGATTTGTCATCTGGTAACTCCAGGGTTGTCGAGTATCTGTGTGTGCTATCCAGGTCGTATAATACAGACCAGGGGTACATACAATGACAATGATTGAGGCCAACTGATGCTGGATAATGATTGATGTTGTCATGATCTATCCGGGAATGTTTCATCCCAAGACGAACCATCGTCTCAAAGAATGGGTGAATGCTTCCCTAGGACCGTAGTGACCGAGGGGGCAAATCCACAGTCAGTCGGCAAATTCACCGAATGAAACGATAGACTAGCACTCGAACTCCAGTAGGCGTCCTATGCAGTTTCATGGACCTAAATTGTTTGGAAACATTCCTCTGTATGCCAGAGACCAATGTCGTCGCATTCGAAAGTGTCATGCGACGTCGCAATCGGTACTTCCTTGAGTAGGAGAGATGATATTTCCTGATGCTTAAATATCGTGTCATATTTCCACTTCAACACAGCACGCCAGGACAGCTAATATGAATTGTGATTAAATGCACGGTTGATTAAGTGTTACGTAGCTTGCGTAGTAATTGCTAGATTATATAATTTGCAAAACTAGTAGAACACATGTTAAAATCAAGACCTACCTTACTGCTTGGCTTTTGAGATGAAAATGATAGTAATCAAATCAGCAAGCCATGCGTGATGCTCTGTAGCATAACTTTTGTCTAGACAGAGTAGGCACTGAATTCAATACACACCAGCAAATGCCATTGGCCAATGACATAATGGTGGACGTCCCTAGAATGTAGCAAATGAGTGGTGAATGGATAACAACCAAGTCTGCCATAGGCTATTTTATGTGATTATTTCATGCAATGATAAATATACCAAGTCACCACAGACCCCACGATTGTTGGCTCGCGCTTCGGCTCGCACTCGCGCCATAATTGCCCTTCTACACCCCCATAATTTATTTGCTACAATCATGATACTATCCCTTTACACACGTGTCTTCAATACGGGCACTTAAGGGCTCCGGTGTTATACGGAATTGTGAAAGTCATGAAGTATTGTTAGATAAAGCCAATTAGTAGTAGAACAGCAACACTGTATATTGATTGCAACTGGACTAGAATCTGCTTCGGCCGTTCATAAGAAAATGAAAGCAAAATTTAGTCGCTATTAATGAATAATTATTGACTCAAGTACAAGCCTCGTTTTTTGAACAAGGGAATAAATTTTACGAAAGTGGAGCACAAGCAGAACTATCATTTGAGCTAATATTTGATGGTGATTGGGGAATCTTGGGGAACCTACAAAAAAAACGTCGTAGCTATATACTTCTTTTCTATGATAATGGTATCTTGACGTATGTTTGAGAGGTCGAAACTTTCGACCGTTAATACTACATCTTGTGGATCATACACTAAAGTAAAATCGCTATATGACGTGACGAACATTATACGGATGCCGCGTTGGGTCATGGTATTTCAAGATTTTGAGTCAACAGTTGATCCAGTTTTGCACCGTCCGACACTGTTCGTTACATAACTGTACTGCTCGGTCGTCCATTTTGGTCCATATGACGCAAGTTTTACTCTGCCATTGTTTCAAATTCTAACTAATCACTCAGTAGTTTACAACACAATACCTTGTAAAAATTACACACTGTAAATGCACTGATATTGATTAATGTTTTATTTACAGCAATTGTAACCATATGGAATGATAACACAAACTGGTATATAGCTAAAATATTTGAATTTATTAATGACAGCTATTCAAAATCTATGTCGAATTAAATTACAAAATGTTTTGTACTTGCAGGAATGTTACATAAATTCCCTATTGCATAGGCAACCTTTCATATTGGTTAAAGAGCATGTAGGTTAAGTTATGACCTCGGACTATTATGAAGCATGACGGCATGAAATATGTTAAAGATAAAATAATCTACATCTGAAATAATAAAGAACTTTTTCCGCTTCTTGTATCATGATAATGACCATACCTAAAATTAATCTCACATTCAACGACGCCTAGCCGGCTCTCCCTCCAAATCTGAATATTTTGTAACGCTTTTGTGTTATAATAGAAGCATTTTAGACATTATTAATATGTGGCTGACCGTATGGGAATACCGCCCTCCTCCCCTCCCGGTATTCATTTATGTTATATACTAAACAAGTCACACATCCACAAACATTGAAGTGGAACTACCTATTAATGACATAATATACATTGAAGGGGTCAATACATAAGAGGTTGATCTGTACTATATCGACCAGTCACTGGCTTAGTTATAACTTTCATTTAATGTAGCATTATGAAATAAACGTATAAAAAGTAGCCTTAGTAGGCCTACGTCAAAGCAGAATAAGACGACAACGGATTGATTTGTGGATTAGGGTGGTGGCATTGGAGAGTGTGCAAATGTGACTCCCCTATTTCAGTTTTCTGAGGTAGGTCTGATTAGAATCAATACCCCCCTCGTGCTAGTAGAGAGATGGAGAGTGCGTTTGTATATGTGTGCCGTTGTGCATCAAGTTTGTAATTTGTATGTATCAACTGTAGCTACGGTAATACTATCATAATTGCCAAACATTCACGAATAATTATACAATAAAGTATTACACGTACTATAACTTCCCAATCATTGCTTATCTCGGTAAAACAGTGGGAACGTTGACCCTGATTTGATTTACTTTTTGAGAGGCGCTGTTCTCCTTAGGGCAAATCGAACATGTTTCTACCACACACATATATATTTATATATGGAGCACACACTCCTGATATTTATACGGAAGATTTGAATAATTAAATATTTCTCTAGAAGAATGCTAGTGAATTTAAGTTGCATATCTTTTCATGTGTATATAGTAGGTAATTTGGACGGAAAAGTAGATCGTAGCGAGGTGTAAGTGTAAGGTGTAAAGGAACGACCGTCCGCGTATGCCAATCATGATATATGTTTTTTTGTATTATTACTGAATTTGCAGATGCCAAACATTACACAAGGATGAATTGAACGTGTAATTTTCAACATGTATTTTTTCGTTACGTATTGTAGGCAAACATTCACAGAATGTGCACTAGTTATTTTGCCGTACACATCACGTTGTGCTTTCTACATAGTGTGTTAATTAGCTTTCTACATGTTCGTTTTCTATTCATACATAATATGGGTGAATCATATACTTTCTGTTGTTTTAGTGCTGTTGAATTAGATATTAACATGGCTTACAAAAGCTTCAATAAATCAGTAAACACTCTTTAATTGTTTGTGTACTTTTTCACTGCATAATATGGTCAATTAGTATATTATATGAGGGTATTCTGCTTGGATTTTTTTTCTTGGTTTCTTTTCAGTTCATTGTAATCCAAGAACAATGCGTGGCTAATGAATAATGCATTAATTTAAGGCCGAAAGGTTAACTTGCATATAGGTTACAACTAAAATGGTGTAAACGAAATGAAAGTATTCCATACACATGCTGTTCATTGTTTGGGTTATTGCATGTTTCTTACTTAAATTCACTACATATGTAGACATGTGGATTCAATATACAATTCCCGTGCATGAACAATGCATTGATTTAACCCCGAAAGGTTAATCTGTATATAGGTTACAGCTCAAAATGGTTGTGTAACGAAATGAAAGTATTCCATACACATGTTGTTCATTATTTGTGTTATTGCTTTTTTCCTACGTAAATTCAATATAGATGCTGACATAGATGAATCCACAGTTCACATGCATGGTTATAATAACGTTTTTGGATCAATTCTTATTGTGATCGGCTATTTTCCACTGTGGTAAACTTTCCATTCTGCATGTTCAAATATATAAATAATCATATGTTCTAGTATGTTCAATTTGCGTTTCGGCGAAACCGGTACGATATGCAAATATGCCTGTTTAGAATCTTTCTTCAACCAGCTGAATTCAGAGCTGGAAACTTCTAGATCCATGTAAGGTGCAAAAATATTCAGTCTGGTATGCATTACCCTCGTGATAGCTGCTCAAATAGCGGCATTCAATGGAAAACTCAAGTTGTAGCTAAATTCACACAATAGCGGGGCAGTGGGTGTACGGGGAGATACCAAATTGTCGTCCGCAACGCCAAAAACAAAATAAGAAATTAAAATATATCCTCAGCAGAAAGTAATTTGCGGAATTGTCAGATCAATACAATTTCCGACATATATTCTACACGAAAAGTTTAATACTCGTTCAACTACTTGGTCTGTATATCTTCTTCAGACCAAACTGCTCCGAATATCACCCTCACCAAAACATGTAGGGAGATAAATCCCCACCGCCTCTGGCTCTGGACAAAGACTGTTGACATCACTTTCAGCATCCTAAGTTTAAATAAATTAAACAAATATTGGATTATTGAAATAAATGCTGACGAGGTGGCAACAAATTAAACAAGACAAACAATATTACGCACTGCTATATTAGGTAATTTAATTTATTATAATTATAAAGAAATTGTCCAACAGATATGATTTTAATATAACTAGAGCAGCTAACATTCTTGTTTCATCTTATGCACTATAAATGAAATATGGCATTTACAACATTAACACGTGTATACCTGCAGAAGCATTACTAGGCTTGCTCGTCTCGTATCGTAAATGGCACTTGTAGGACGATCTTCATGTCGCTTGGACAGACATAACTTCGTAATGTTAAATCTAAAATAGTGAATAAATTTGGCTTGTAATATTGATTATGTGTGATCCAATGGAAATATTCCCGCAAACATGTCAATGAACGATAATTTAATTTCATAATTTAAATTTAATTTAAAGGGAGACGTGTAATTAACCAACAAACAGTGGGTCATAATGGACATAATGGACTTAAAGGTTTAAATACAGCGTCAAAACGGCGTATCACATTACATTTCACTATTCTCCGAATCATTTAATCAATGAACAGGCACACTAGGCGCGTAGTTGCGTAATTTTGTTCACCCCATTGATGAGCATTTTGTAAAAAAAGTAAGGTGTTTCTCCTAAAATAGAAACATAAGTATAGCTAAAGGAAATTGCAAAACTGATAAAAGTGATGAGATCTGTAACTCCATGAATTGCCCACTTGTTTGAATTTGTGAGGATGTCATTTGGAATACTGCGCAGACCTTTCAACCGTTGCGCAAATAATGTGTGGTCTGTCACCTACGCATATATTGATGACCTACTTATCGCCAATAGAAGTCAACACCTCAAACAACTTTTCGCTAGGCTTGATAAATTTGGCATCGCCATCAAACCCGACAAACCCGTAATAAGACCACTCCACACTCCCAGCTTTACTCGCTCACCCCAATCAAATGAACTAATTAATTGTAGATGCGTCTACCACTACAGTAGCACGTGGTAACTAGCTGTTCTCATTATTTCGGAAAGGTATATCACTCTCGACAGAGAGTTGCTGGCCATTTATTTAACAATTAGGAATGTTAGGCATTTCCTAGAATCTAGAGAATTCCATGTGTATACTGATCACAAGCCGCCGTGTCGCTCGTTTTACGTTAGCACAAACCGCTACTCAGACACCGATATTTAAATTCTCAGTTCACTACTAACATTCGTCATTCACGGCACTGACGCGAACGCATTATCAAGCAATGAGTGCACTGAAAGTATTGATTTGAACTTAATCACTTAAAATAGAGATGGTGATGAGCTTTCTAAGCTCCAGGTATCTTCATCTCTCCAATTTAAGGATGTACCGATATGACACATCTACCGGAATACCACGGCCATGTGTCCCTAAGGCCATGAGACGGTACATTTTTAATTCACTGCATGGATTAAGAGGATTATCTCATACAGGCATCCGTGTAGCACATAAGGTTGTTATGCAACGCTTTTTCAGAAACTCATATTTGCATGCATCATGCTTCAATCACCTGGACATATTTGGTACATTACCCGTCTGACGGCCACACCGATTTACTTACCTATTTACTACCTAGTTGCTAACTGCTATCCACATCGGTGGAAACCGTGGCAGAGACCCTATTACATAATTGAGTAGCTATGTGTGGAGTCTATGCTCATATTATTCAATTATATCAACACAGCTCTTATGCTCGAAGCGGATACTGACAAACGCATATCACCATAGCCAATATATTAAATGATTGAATTTCATCGGCAATTGAAAGGCACACTTTAGGTACACCTACATTCTTTCTAATCACATTATGTAGATCTTTTACCACTTGTTCTCGTGCATCGTCACAGGCTGATCTAAAATGCAGTGCTGCTGAAATGGTAGAAAAGTAAGCTTGTCGCACACTCGTCTCCACTTTTACCCTTCTACTTTTGTTGGTCGAGTCAAGCTGCTCTACACATACCACAAACCGGTTTAACAAGTGAACAAGCTAAAAACTTGGAATCATTGGCTTATTATCATTCTTTTTAAAGGCGTTAATTTATTATTACTGTGATTAACCTGTATAGTTCTTATGGCCCTATTTGAGTACAATTCAAACTTAATCAAATCTAAAGTGCCGGGGACGTAGAATGCGTTGTTGATATCAATATACTTACACTTCTCTATATCCGCAGAAGGATTGTTTGTGTTTATCCAGTTCATTTTGTCTTGCGACATCGTCTAATAAAACGATTTGTTGCAGAATGTCAATTTTCTCTGTAAAAAATATAGCAATATGTGGATAATACTTTAATTGTTAATATAGAATACATTTCACAATGAGCGTAGGAACAGAGAGCAATGGGAGAGGTGCATTGCTCTCGGGCCTCCCTCGCATTGATCACGCCTTCCCACTCGTTACACGCTCCTTCATTGCCTGAGGTCCGGCAAAGGTAATATTTATGGGATGATTTCCGACCTGGTCCGATTAGCTTCTTACGTTTATGCATTTTATGTTACCTCTCGTCGACTAAGAATAAGTTCATTATGTATGAATAATTTAAATATACCATACCAGTACTAAATATTTCCCATAATATAATTCCAACAGCCCATACATCGCTGGCATCGTTGTATTCTCCGCATATACATTCTGGTGGCAACCTCCAAGCACTTTCTTCGTCCTAGAAGTATGAAAATAGGAACGTTGATTACAAACTTTCAAAAATACTATACATCTATCAGTGCAGTCAAGACACGAACATATTACCTTATTAACTATTACTTCTATTGATTTCTTTGTGTCTTCTTTAGAGCAGAAATTGTACAATTTGCAAACACCGAAGCAATTAACTAGGACATCGTTAACGCGAAGACCAGGATGATAGCACTGTAGGAAAAGTGACATTATATGTGAATAATAAAACAATATCAAGTTATATACATTCGTGTTACCTTTAATCTATATAGTAACTCTGGAATTTTTTTTTTTCAATTGCAATTCCTACACTATCCAGACTAACATACAATGACCCGGACATCGACACTCACTCGATAGTCATTGATTCTAAACCCGTTTTCCATTAAGCCCGCATGTATTTGCTCGCTGATTTAATAATGGATATATAATATACACCATTGTTCAACAATTATTTTATTGATTTGCTGTACTATCTGCTTACTTATCAAGTGGCTGGATCCATATAATGCTGGTGTGAATACATATATATTCTTGTCGATACTGAGAAATTAAGTTCGAGTGGGTATTTGTTACCCCGTGCTCTAATATACAGTCTAGTTAGTTTAGTCTAGACAATTGTGGTGTGTCTCCTACAGGCTGCACCCATTTAGGGCTCGTCCCTTGCCAGCAATAAGATTCAACTGTAAATCATGATTGCCCTTTGATGGTATGAAGCCCACCCGGTACTTTCGTGCGTGACATATATAGATATTGTCTCGATATCGTTATAGGGTTCAGACCAGTCACGCTGCCTTTCATCAATAACCGTTCGCCAAAACGTCAGATTTGTTAAAATGTATTCACAGGATAAAGCAGGGACGTAGCTACCGGGGGTGTGGGGGTACAGTCTCAAACAGGGTCCGAAATTAACAGTTTGGAACCAGAAAAATGGTGCTAAAATGTCATATTATGTTAAGTTGTTTGGGCATGTGTATTTATTGTTTGGGCATGTACATCCGTTCGGGTGTGTTATAGTTGTTTGACATTGAGATAAACTGATAAGACTGGATAATTGCATCACAAATTTTGGTTTGGCTTATTTACATCGCAACTGTAAACCAATTTTGCAATGTGATACATGTATGTTTATTAAAATCTTTCATGGAATTGCTTTAAAACTTGATGAAATGCATTCACACTGCTAAAGTTATAAAACTTTGTCCTTACCTAGGTTTAACAGATTCAGACGTGTTCAGACACCACCACAAAGAAGAGCTAGACAAACTGTAAGGAAAGATGCAACATTTACAAAGACCTACATTTATGTGAAAAAGAACACAACAAAAATCAATGTCAGCAGCAGAAAGAATACAGGTAGGCCTACGTGCAATGTCCATTGGCATAATAATAATAATTTTAATAACCATTATCTATATTAAATACCCTTATAAATAATGCTATGATTGATCAGATGGACAAGTTCTGCAAGGCTCTCATATATACTGTATATGTCCGTTGAGCATATCCTGTACCCTAGTCCCTAATGTTTGCATTAAATGCCCCAGAGGCGTGCAATTTTTCAGAAGGGGACGTTTACTAGACAGAGGTGAATTGTACTTACCTTAATACAAAAGCTTCCTTTCTGCGCTAAAAATGCTAGCAGTCAAAACATTTTTTAGCCTGTTAATGTTTGAGACTTTGAGGGATTGTGAAAGTGTTTGCTTTTACCTGGCAATGGCCAGCAGGAATACACAAGTAGTTAAATTAATTTTTTTCTTCAGCCTTTTTTTGTCACAGTTCTTTTGGTGCCAATTTTTTAGTAACGTTTTTTTATATACTGTAGGGGGATGTCATTTTGGAAAAGGTTAAAATCATGTTGTGTTGAACATAGAGTATACAGTATCTACATCATCGTGTAAAATACTGTTATATCATGCATTGTATGAATTTGCCTTTCTCTTTTTCTTGTGTAGGGCATGATGAAAGTCGCAAAAAGTTATGTCTACCACTAACTTTAATTGCTGACCACTTTAAACAACGTATCCGTGAAGAATTTTCCATTCTTGATGATGTTGCATTTGAACTATGCCGCTGTGGACAAGCCAGTACTGGACGAAAATTAGTACCATTTCCTGCTGAGGCAAACTGTCCACAGACAATCAAACAATGGGATGGTCTTAAACGCTCCTGCATATACATCAGACCATTGTCAGAGGTATAATATAGTTCCATACATTGTCATTTTGCCTGACAAGTTAATGCTGTCCATTTGATATATATGTGGTTTAATTGTGGGTCCAGGGGCCCGTCCTATATAACTATAAGGCATGCACTGGATGCTATACGATTTTGGCACCTTTGATACCTATATCATGCCTAAAATGGGACTTCATCACAGAGATAGTCCAAAACATAGAAGATGTTATTTGAAATATTAAAATGTCTTCTTAATGAAAAATTTGCCAAATTATTTTTGAACACCAATTATTTTGTGGGGGCTAAACATAACTTAGCCCATCCATTTATTTCATTGGCTGGTTTTGTTGCCATTGTGCCGTACAGCTTTGAACTACATCTGTCAACGTCTGAGCATTTAGTGAAGTTGATAACAGTAACTGACTGGAGCTTGATTTTCCAAATTTATTTCAAAAGTCATTATGCACTAAAAGGGTTTTGATCACTTTTATGTGGTAAAAGCTGCCTGCTTTAAACCAAGTTTAAACCGGGTGGTTAAAACTGCCCTGGTTTAAACCGATCAAACCTGTTCGGGGTATTGTTCCCCCCATTGCATCAGGTCACTTACACTACTTGTGCATCTTCTGCTAGCAGCCCTTTGCATATCCCACACCATTGCACTGATCTACGTGTATGCCGGCACGTTCTTTCCACCCACTTCACATGCCTGGAAATGTCCTCCCTAGGCATCTGTTCCCTCCTATTTTCTAACTCAAGCTATTCTAATGTAAGATTAACTTGGGGCTGCCAGCCTGCCATACTTTTTGTGTGACAGTGATCGGTCCATCCTTTCCGGCCCATTTCATGGTTTGACTGTGCAGGGAACGATTTAGTGATCCAGATTTGGAAATGGAAGATATGGCATTAGTGTGCATTTCTTGTAGGCATCATTGAGCGTTTGACTCATCAAATTGAAAATAAATTATTGGAACAATATAGCCTACCTGCCTCCTGCTCTGAATTACAATATACTTCAAATATCATTTTAAAATGAAAACATTTTAATAGCTGATTTTCTGTTAGGCACTGAAAGTCAAAGAGTTCCAGGACCAGAAAAAATAAGGGTCTATTATTACATTCCTATGGAACTGCAGATGGTGCCAGACCCATTTAATGAAATACGGTCACATTATGCATCAGTGATATCCATGGGCAAATTTTCTGCTATAATTTACTAAAACATTAACATTTACTGCTGTTTACCAACATCTTTAGGTTTCACTAGTGTGAGGTTATCTAATACAAAATGTTTTCAGTGTGTTTTGGGGACTTTGAATTTGACATTGAATTTGTTCAAGGCAGTTGGAAAATCAATGTAAAAGTATTATTTTAAGCATTTTTAACTGGTAACAGTGATGACTTGAGTAAGTCTAAAGCCTGCATACTACTGTTCCCTCTGCTATGCCTCTCAGTTTGCCCATTGAGTAAGTGATTTCAAGGACAGTCTTGTGTGATGTTGTGTTTATAGAGATCATTTGACTTTTGCATCATGCAGGAGTGGAGGGACAAAATAATGATGTCATACAGTATTGAACGTTCTCTGATACAGTAATCTAGTTATTGTTTGAGGTCTCTGTTTATGGCTTTCACACAGCCAAATTTATACCTATACTTGCCTTTGCTTGTTATTTATTTGTTGTTTATTATCTGCATTTATAGTCATATCAGTTCCGTGGTTTACCCATGATGGTTTGAATTTGGTTTATCATGTGTTGCTTGTCATGTTGTTCACTTTTTGTGGCCGGAAGCCTTGAATGAAGGGTCACTAAAAGTTTTGCTACTTAAATTTTTTTTTTAAGGTTTATAGTTCCTTACAAAATTGAAAAATATATAACCATTTTACAATTAAGCACTCCTTAGGGGAGTTGAGCTCACTAATTGGACTTCACACACAATAAAAGAAAACTTGACACCCTTATGAGAGTGACTTTCCCAAGGGTTGGTCTCCACAAAGCTTGCTAGTCTCCAAAATCAGGATGGCACTGAATTGGACTCCATGTCAATTACAATGTCACCACCACACACTTCAAAAACAAATCAACACCCATTAATGACTTTCCCAATGTGTGAAATTGTTGGTCTCAACAAAGAATTAGCACAGGTGTTATCCACCTTCAACATTTTAAAGGCATGACATGATTGCTATATATGCTCAAAGTAGAACCATCAAAAACAATGTGGAAGCTTCTGCAGCATTGCTGCTCTAGTTGAATATTCACATAATCAGGGCGATTAAACATATACTGCACAGTGTGTACTGGTTGTTTATTCGCAATTGAGAAAATATCATATTTTTGTTTTTAAAGATCGAAATTGCACAAGCGCCATCTGTGGTTGATGCTGAAACAATTGTCGGTGCTTCTGGAACACCAACTGTGAGTACATTATGATTTTTTGCTGTCTACATCGACTTTGCATTTTTTACCATTTCTTTAATAATACTTACAGTATTATGTACATTTGAACTAGCAACTACTGTAGATGTCTGTTGTCTACTATATAGGCTTCAGCATACCATTTTCAATATAATCCCCAAGAGGATAGACATTTCCATGTGGGAGTGTGATTTGTGATTATGGATTGTATCCTCTGGCCATTAGTTATCTTTAGAGATGCATGGCAGCTTGAGGTGATTCACAGTATTCTTAGCCTTGGGGGGTTCCTTTGTTGTTTTGTTCTGTGGTTGACCGGTTTTGGCCTTTTTGGCCCTTGTCGTTTTGTCAAGTAAAAAGCACAGTATTCTTAGCCTTTGTCACATGATCAGTTGCTGGGCAAAAGCTTGACACGCCCATTAATAAATATACATGTTGTTGAATTTACCACACTTTGTCATATACCAGCGCCATACCAAGTTGAGATACATACCCATTTATGGGTGTGACGTTCTTGCAATCTGCCCTCATATTTTATCCATATCCGGCCAATAAGCTCAGTATAGAATTCAAACAGTGGTATGGTGATGTCTGCTGATAGTAGGTGCATACTCATGTAATTCAATGGTTCAATCTCATTAATATTCATGAATGGACGGGGCTAGAATGTTATCACAGTTAAAAGCTTGTAAACATGGTATCTCAAGAACGATAAGAGGGATTGATGCCATACTTGGTATATATGTTGGCCATATTGAGTATGTGTTCCCAATTGATTTTGGTGCAGGTCACATGAATATTAATGAGTGGGTGTGGCTTAATGTAAAATTCATAAAATGTCTATAACATTGCAACCAAATGCCCGATTAATTTCATACTTGGTATGGTGATGTCAGTTGACAGTAGGTACATGCTCATGTAATTCATCCGTTCAAGCTCATTAATATATCTCATAGCATCGGAACCACTACTGTGCATATTTGCATTCTGGTTTACAGGTATCTTTCAGAAGACAATCTACAGCGGACACTATTGTGGTGGATGATTTATCAATTACAATTGAACTTGATGAATTTCCAGAGGTTGGGTTTCTTCATGATCAGGTATGTTCAATAGTCTTTGGTTTCTTGCAGTTGGCAATTGTGTGTATGTGATGCTTTGCTTGTAAACATGGTAACTCAACATCAACAAGTTGGATTGAAGTCATGCTTGGTACATAGATGTGCCATAGTGAGTAGAAGAAACCTATTGTTTTTGGTGCTCATGTCGTGAATATTAATGAGGTCCATAATGATGTCCTTAACTATGCAACCAAAAGTTAGAATTTATTCATGTACTTGGTATGAATGTATTGGTTGAGTGTGAGTATATGGTGTAACACATTGACTTTGACATCATGCATATTTATTGGGGGGGGGGGCAGCTTAAGTTGGTGTTGCTACAAATAGATTGTAATTTCAGTAACTCAAGTTGGATTGAAGTCATACTTGGTATGTAGATGTTCTTTAGCGAGTAGAAAAACCCTATTGTTTTCGGTGCTGATGTCATTTATATTAATGAGGTCACCCAGTGTCTTTAACTATGCAACCGAAAGTTAATTTATTCATATTTGGTATAGTGTTGTGTTAGTAGAACTATACAATAAAGTTGCCACAATCATAACCAATTGGATCGGCATTAGTACCAGTGTGTGCCTCAGCAATGTTGATGATGTATGCATTAAGTACATACAATGTTGTGGCATAAGCATGTTAGGACTATCATTTTTGGGAACACGCACTCAGATTCGGACATTTCATTTTAAGTACAAAATTGGAAAATATGTTGATTGGATTTGTTCAGCAATGGCAATCTGGTTAATATATTTTTAACATCACCTAAGCTACATGCACTGTTCATACGGTAACTACTACATACTGCACGAACTGAAATTTCACAGAATTTGATCGCACGGTGAAACGGAAATCACAGAATTTGGAATTGTCAAAACAAAATTGTCATGTTTTGTGGGAAATTGGGGGCCCACACAAAAGTATATGTATGTGTGTATGTATGTATTTAGTAATAATTTTACAGCCTGTACCGCGCTTATCTTTTTCATGCTTTACTGTTATATATATATTATCAGGGTGATCTTAGTTAAATACCACAAATCTAACTTATTTTATTACAGGCTGATAATGACCTTCCAGTGGTCACTGTTGTAGGTCATCCCAACATGGCTGGTCCTTCTCAACCAGCTGATAACATACTAGCTGCAACTCAACCATCGACCAATACCTCAGTTGTTTCAGCTCTACTAGAACATCCTCTTCAACAACATGATCTGGTTCAACCAGTTTCACAGAATGAGGTAGAGAAATAAAAGAATCATTGATTATTATGGAAATAGTGATTAAATGTAAAGTACAGTGTATTATACATCCATAGCTCATATATTGCTTAAACATCAGTAATAGATTATTCCAGATTGTGTTATAAGAAACTATGATCTTTGTCAACATGTTCCTAACCCTGATACATTTCACAAAACCACCCGTAGTCAACACCTATATCAGATGTGTATAAAACATAGTGACCTAAAATGTTTCACTGTTGGGAAAGTATCACTATCACTGCATGATTTCCAGGGGGCTTATCCAATGGACCACCGCAAGGGGCACCCCCTACACACACACCCTCCCCACATGCAAGATTAATGTGTGCTTGCCATGACACCAGCATCCAGTGATATAGTCATGTCTTCATTTCATTGAGTTTTTTCCTTATACTAATTCATGAAATATAAAATAAGGGGATTGCATGAAATAGGGGGATTGCCTCATACATTTTTGGTTCCTTGCTTTAGCAAAAGGAACCTATGCAGTCAGGTTGGCGTGTGTGTATGTGTGTATGTCTGTGACAATTGCTTGGGTACACTCTAACTCAACAAGGGAAAGTCGCATGGAAGTCATATGTGGCATACAAATCCGCCATAGTTAGTGTCCTATTGTTTTTGGTGCCCGCAAAGGTCACCGAAGGTCAGTTATGGTAAAAAAACAGAAATATTAAAAATGCAATAACTCCCAGTGACAAGGTCCGACAAAGTTGCTATTTGGGGACAAGTTGTGAATGGGTTAGGGGAACATTTTGAAACTTAACGGTCACATGATGCAAGGTCAACAAAGGTCAATTAGTGGTCAAAAACTAGTATT
>JAODAF010100749.1:0-10812 GCA_027574765.1 Molpadia intermedia | reverse complement strand
CCCAAGTACTGGCACCTTGCCTTTATGAACAAGGGAAAGAATTTTTGAATGTTGGGGAAAATTGAGTACAAGCATATACATATATATATATATATATATTTAGGAATATTGCTTGTATATCATATAAATCATGAAGAAACGTGAGCATATGGTTGTGAAGATTTTTAATGTGTTAAGAAATGTATGTTAAGCCCAGCTTACTCGGAATTAAATACCCATCATAGGTCATCTACCTGTCAAGTATGAAGTTCATCCACCATGCCGGTATTGAAATATCATGTTTACAATCTAACTACGTGTAAAACATGTTAGCCCCTCGTGCATATAAGTAAACTTTAAAAAAGTGTAATATATTTATAACACAATGTCAACGAGCAGTATTAATATAAGTCTTCCATGTATTACATTGATCCAAGACGCCAATATTGGTAATTAAACATTTCTGCGTCGTCTGGCAAGTTTGCAACTCATTAATATGTATGAGATTTTATAATATATTATTTTTGAATTACATGGGCATACTACTATCTGGTTGCATCACCATATCAATTATGAAGAAATCTGGTGATTTTTTATTGACATTTCTATCTAAGCCCTTAATTCATCAGTCATTAATATTCATGTTTTATACTTCATACACAATACGGGTAGCGATCATCTACCTCTCATGGGCGATCTACCTGCCAAGTATGAAGTACATGCATCATGCCAGTATTGAGATACCGCGTTTACAAGCTTACTACTTGTAAAACATGTTAGCCCACCCACTCATGTATATTAATAAGAATGAGCATTTCCATAACATGTGCAGACACTTAACAAACTGTGGCTATCAAACTTTTTCTTGTTGAGATATTATGTTTACAAGGTAAGTGTTACATGCAGACACACACACGAACACACAAGCACGCCGACTTGAATAGGATACATATCATTAATTTTAAGTACATTACTTATCAGTATATATTATTCACAGTCAATTTGTTGCGGTATCGGCGAGTAATATATAGAAACTATATAATATCACTACCGATATGCTGTCATACCCACATATTTAATATTATGGTATTTCCGCATATCAGTAGCCTAATTGGAACAAAATATTCAAATGTTATAAAGATAAATGGTTATTATTTCGGTTTTATCGGTAATTATCTGTGAATGGCCCGTGCGTCATGTTTATCAGAGTTGATCTTCCTTAACTTTTACCTACAAATAGTGACTTGTATTTTAAAAAAGCCGGTGATAGTTTTCATTTTAATTCCCTCTTCTCCGGCATTTTCAGAAGAAATAAAATATTATGTTACATACACGACTACCGAAAGACTAATAACCCAAAGTAACGGCAGAGTTTATTACTCGTAATATCTACACATTATACTGCACTAAGTAGGAATTGGGACTCACTGACTGACAGTAGAGGCATGGAAGCGATGTATGTTACTATGGTGTATATGTCATTTAGGATAATAAATTCACAAAAGGAATATCCTCAAGTCATGTCGTATATCTGGTTGTTGTATTTTTGTACTATTTTTGTACTTTCTTTGAAATCAATTACGTTACCGCCCATATATCATCACATTTCTCGTAGAATTTATATAACAAAAAGCGTTGTTGTAGATGTGGAAATTAAGGCAATAAAATAATATAAAATTTCTTCAATTGATTCCAAAGTCTTTCTTAGCAGACTATGACGTCATAGACACATCTCTGATGGTAATTATTACCCCTTCAAATCGGCCGGCCATAGAGTACCAAGTACCAAGAAACCATGTTGGGATCGCAAAACTAGAAACCACGTTCAAAACGAATTACTAATTTTTCGCTAGGCAGATCATTTGACCAGAGTTCATTTTTGTAGATATATTCATATATTGCCAACGTCATTGTATTGGTATTGATCGGTAAAGGCCAGTGGCGGGTATCCAGAGGCATGACTCAAACTACTCGCCAAGCGAGCAAAACCTAAGAGCATAATTGCAGCTAAATAGACCAAAAATATAGTGGAATTTAAAAGTAGGTTTATCATTAGGCTATGTATGTTTTATGTATTAAAGTAGTACCTGAATACCCTACAGTTAAAGAAATGTGAGTTTGGTAGAACGACATCACCTATCAATAACCAAGAAAACGTGGAGGTCCTACATTGAAATGAAATAAGCCTAAGAAATTCGCTCAAACTATGAATATACATAAATAACATTGCCTTATAGACGCATCTTTCTATTGTTCTTTTCACTGTCTCATATCAAATTATACAGATCAACTTAACCTTAAGTTAATAGTTGACTAGGATGTTGACTTACAATTCGTTTGTCAGCAGACTTCCAACATATGCATTGTCAATATGAAAACTTGCAAAGGACTTGAAGACTTACATATTAATCAGTTCCTAATAAGTCTATTACACAGTAATGGAGAATTACGTGATTTATTATATTAATTATTATTAATATATGTCAACCAATCGGTCATTGCGTATCCATATAGGTCAACAGTGCACTCTGGTGATGTATGTGTGTTCATTTAGTACGACAGTTTTCTTAAAGTTTTCTTTAATTAGGACACGGCGTGAAACGTTATAGTTCGGGCTAAGGCTTACGGCAATAAAATTAAATATTAATATATCCCTGAATTTGAAAGTAACTCCAAAGATGGGTGTCATGGATTTGCCGGCTTAGAAAAAATGTATTATTACTATTATATCAACTGAAATTGTTATTCCATAATTGCAACTTTATTAGGATAGCATATGTTGACAATATCTTTCGCATTTGTTATATACTGAATCTATGGGAATAATTATATAGACCAATCAGAGGTTCGTCACTGCTATACTGAAATATATTATCCTCTAAGCTCTCCTACCAAATAATTTATTGACGAACAACATGACGATCATAACCGCTAGCGCTATTTGGTGTATTTGGGTCATGTTCCGCCGGTCTCAGTTAAAAGAAGCTGAACATTATAGTGGCTAGAAAGCTAGCCCAAATGTTGCTAAAATTAGGTGACATCAGCTAAATTGAGAAAGGTAACCATTTTAGTCCCATTTTAGTATGTATCTTCCCTTCCCAATACTGTATTGTATATAAGCACCACACTCCGCATCACACCCAAGTTTAGTAATTACTCGCATGAAATATACATACTCCCTATATAGAGAGATCATTATCTGTGTCTTATACAATAATGACTGACATAAATCATCATATCCCGTTGATAATTTATTATTTATTTAATTAAATTATATTAATTGATCTTGGCGTATAAGTTACACTGCCATTGGCAACAGCGACAACATGTACCGTTACGGTAGTAGTTTTGTATTTTAACATTATTAATGCACACTTGTTGAACACGATTTATTATTAAAAGCATCAAGTGACTCTACGATAAAAAATGAAAAAAATAAAAGTAACAAAACAAAATACAACGGCGTGACCACGGTGTGAATGCAAAATGCATTGACATCATTAGAAAACAATATAGTAGGTCTATAATGGTAGCACACGGAAACAACACATTACATATGAATGCATTGCGGTCAGTAGCGTCTTCAGGTTTCATTGTCAGGGAATGGTTGGAAAGTATGTAGGCCTACTAAATATATCAACATATAAAACCTACATCGGTCATACAGTAGTAGCCTACATAAAACTGACATAGGCCTAAGGATAGTTTCGCTAAATAATCATATTTATATTACATATTTAAATATTTTATATTTTGCTGCTTTTGAGTATTATGCTGGTCAGAGAGAGTCCTTCCTTTGCTCTTCCCCATGAATACGCCACTGATTGCGGTGTGTAAAATTATCGTCTATGTCTATGTTCAGTAGGCACATTGGTGGTTGTCGCAACGGTAGAGTTTACTATGCATGACTACATAGAGACTGAACAAACAAAGTAATAAGTAACTAATCACGTAAAGCCTACAATTATTCGGAATGTGTATTTGAGAGCTGTTGTAGTGACGTCACGTCGTTCAACTTGCCTGTCGGGCGTTCAGGCGCACACTGAATTGAATGTACCTACTCGCTGAACGCGCGCGCGCAGTATTTCCACGTGCAAGAACAGCAAATATGTTCAATAGTGTCACGCGCGTCCTTTAGGCTCTATGCAGCGCCACTAAACGCTAGAGCGGCTTATTGATTCAACGTGCATTAGGGCCAACATCAGGCTGCGACTTCTTTTGGAGTTCAGGATTCTTTCTTCTTTGCTTTAGGAATAATACGATAACGTATCGTACAGGAGTAATGTTGAAAGAGTTACTTCAAATGCTAATTTATAAAGCTGAAAGTGTCTCGCAAAATGGTATATAATAAGAATATTCCGTGTAAACTGCAACCAATCGTCCAATGTATTATATTATATTTTCCAGATTTGCCTGTTTCCACACTGGGACAGTTAGTGAATTTGCTGGACTGTATGAAACTGTTATAGTTTAGTGACTTTAGTGTAACTGTTTTAATATTACCATCGTATAATAATATCGTAGTAATAATTTATCGTGGCGTGATGAACATAATAGTTTATTCTGACACATAGAGCTATTCCACCTAGGCAGGATACACCCAGTTAATGCAAAACGATCAATCATTTTGGCAGTTGAAAGATACCATATTCGGTCACTGTTTATTTTACACATTGACAGATAGCATCACTAGGTATATTATATCATATCACATTTATAATTCATAATTCAACAGGAAACCGAAAACTTTGTATGACAAAAAAACTTTGAAAGACCTTCATCAAAGTATTTGACGTTTCAAGGACACTGTGACACTTGAGTTAGGTAACAATCAGTTCTTTCCTATACATTCAGTGAACATTAATTAATTTCCAGTTATATTCAATTATATAGATTGAAAGACATTTTAAAGTGGTCTTGTTCACAATATATTTTCGGAAACCATATATCCCCAACATAATAATGATGATAGGCCTATAATGATACATTCAATACGGCCTTGTGCTCAGATAATGTCGCTTTGAACAATATTGAACCAAAAACGACATTTGACATTTTACTGAACAGCGTTGGTACCCATAACGATACCTAACACGACCTTGTGCAGTGCTCGGATAATGTCGCTTTGAAGGACCGTAGCATAATATGTCTTCACAATCCACAAGACTTTACTCACACATCTAACTCACTAATTTATTCACATTTTGTGCCATTTACATGCCAATAATTTGATAAATTTTGACTTACAGGGCTGATACCATTCAAGTCTGTGCGTCAAATCTCTTATTATTTTATCAAACGGGGTCTATAAAGTCAATGTGGGTTGACACATTTTGTTATGGGATACATACCTGTCGTGTGATTGGATGCTATATATATACACCCAGTGTTTTGGAGAAGTGTGACAACGTGCTATTGTTACAGTTGAAAATATTGGAATGGACCATTTTGGGTTTTTGGCGCGGAAAACGTAAAACGAAAAAAGTACATCGTTCTGTGCAGCAGATTATATGCCCATCCAAGGCAGAAACGGATTATGTAAGCAGATGAGATATGTAGTGGTTTTATTTGTATCCCCTATATATGTGTGTCTGTCGCAGTGTGTGTATGCAGTCTTACATCGTATAGCTTTCCGAGTTGGTGTTATGTTATTCAGGTGCGTCCTGTTCTTATACATATAGCCCTGTCTAAATATTTTCGTTTTGCCACTGACACTGACACGTTCCGCATTGGATTCAACTTGTTCACACGACTGGCGCAACTATAGCTATAGGTAGGAACAGTAATTAGCCTAACCACCTCAAATATCGGCGTTAGTTTTGTCGCATAGCCTTATCGTGTAAATCAGTAACACGTGGTAAAGATAGGTCATATTTTTAATGTTACTGTTAGTGTTAGGTAGTATTATTAATGTTATATTAGCATTGTCGTTACTAAATTAGCATATGTTGTGCTTGTTTCGCGGTCTATTAGGCATATTTCGAGATTCTTCCTAATTACAGCCGAGTTCATTTTCGGGTATGCAATAGGGTTTATACACTCTTCGTTTATATGTTACTGCGTATTATGATTAAAAATTATAGGCCACAATATAGTTGCGTGTATGTTCAAGTGATATTTCCCATATAAATAATGAGGAAAAAGCTCGTTGGTGGATCACGTTAAACGCACATAACATTGCTTCAACGTATGTTATCATATACATAGCAACTATTGTATTGCTAACCTTGGTAATAAGACGTGCTGCAGGGAAGAACGTGGAATATCTGTTGATGATTAAGTATTACCGGTACTAAGCCAGTAATGTGTGTACTAATTATATTATGATTCCAATATACATATACGATGCTCTAGGCCCTATTACACTATAATTATAAGTCATGTCAGGAGTGATCCCAGTGTCGGATTCTTCCCTTGGCTGTCTTCCATAAAATGTTAAATTCCAAAAATTGCCAATATTTGATATTGTTGATTTCGCTATTCATAGCCTATTCTATACATTCAACCCATTATCATGATATTAGCGACGTTCAATGACTGGATGGTAAATTATCTTACTAGTTCACTCGTCTTTGTGCGGCAAGATTCGATTTTGATCTTATTGATAATAATATTAATTCATAATATTGTGTGTACTATCCTAATATCTATTGATTGAATGATCCCAGTGTTAGCAACCTTAATAAAAATAGGAAACATTGACTGTACCGTTGAATGCAGTGTTGCATTAAACTTATGGAAGGCAATGGTGTAAGCAATGTAAATGCAGTGTATTGGTGTACTGGTTAATCCTTCCCGAGCCCATATTTATGTACACAGTTATAAAATATAGTAGGCCTACCTAACACTCAGCAACATTGGTAATACACAACAATACTGAACAACCGCCCCCAATATCGGCTTGGTATGATTTTATAGTTTAATAACCCATCTCTTATGGATTAAACAATCCCTGATGTTTACATTACACTTTCACGCATCTTTATGAAAATATACTGTCAGTGAACACTAGATGTCTTCTAAAGATCTAGAATATATATCTATCTTAATGTAATCAAATCATGATTGTTATTCATTACATTGCCACAAAGCTAATCACGACTCTTTCATTATGCGCAATCATTGTGAATGAATATATTTAATATTTCTAATGTTTCAAATGTCACGAATCTCATAGTTTCACTCAGGCATAACAAGTTTGACGTCATCAGCGTCATGACGTCAACCATATAAAGTTGTTTTTTTTATTTTCAAGATAAATCCTTTCATCAATTTTATGATTACATTATCATAACTATTCACTTCAATTTACTATCGTCTGATGAAATGATAAATATTTCAACTTAGAAAGAATCATAATTTCACGTTTGCATTGCTACACGAGCCTGGCGGGATGGCTGTATCTCAATTTGCAAAATGACATAATCGGACACTTTGAACTTTTGAAAAACAATTATGGCAAAGGGAAAGTGAAATTTACACTGAAAATGAACCTTTTAAAACAAAACAGTTTCCAATTATAAGATAAAACGTAATCAATTTCAAATAGGTATATGATGAAGCAAGTGTTTGTTCTTATGGTGTATATGACCGTGTTAGTTCACTAGTGTTCGTTTTTATGGTGTATATGACCGTGTTATAGTTTGACTAAAATTGTTCAATCAGTAACCGCGGTAAAGTGTACATTTTTAATGGAATTGAGGAAAAAGATTAGTAGGCGTAAATAGTAGTTATTAATGTCAATAAATCATCAATTATGGTTGCTAACCTGTAACATTCACCGAAAGTTACATTACTCGTGAATAATTGCGCGCGAATTCCGCAATACCGCGTCCTCATGCAAACACTGGACTTTCCCATACCTCTCGTTTTGGGGAATATAACCAGAACGGAACAGCTCAAATTAAACATTATATTGCTTCTATAGGCCTATATTTGGCCATCTTGTTTAATACATATTCATTTTAGGTGTAATTATTCTGTTATCACGTGTTACGAAATGTGACTATATATAACCAAATAAAAGAAAATCTTTTTATTGCTTATCCTTTATTCATATTTAGACTAGTATTTCGATTTTTCGGAATAACGTCGTCGCTCTTCAGTTTCGCGTACCACATTCCTCCTCTCTGCTCGAGGCCTCTTTATCAATGAAAATGAAATTGTATGAATATCTTATTCACTGCTATTGCATATTATTGCTATCACGTTTCATTGCTATCGCGTGATTATATAATTGCAATAAGGAGTAATAATTATTCGTCACTAAATGTACTAAGACCAAATAATAAAGTTTATTTCAGTATGTGGTATGGATAACTCGTGATTTTGAACTAGGGTCTTCTTGAAAATGCCCGAATCTTACTGTGCTGTAGATTGTAAGAATAAAATAACTATTGTCATGTAATGATGTTTTAAACACTCATACTGGTATCACGTTATCCTGATCATTTAAAATCTGTCCGTCAAAGTTGTTTGTAAAAGAATTCCTTATGTAAATCCTTATTTTGATTGAGCTCTTGGCCGGAGATGGAATCCTTTAAAGTTTGCCGGCTTCGATAGCATACGTGACCAAAAAAACGATTGCAACACGATTCTCTCTTGGCACTGTCATGAATATTCATGAATAATAGTTAGTGTAGATTCAACCAGAAAAAGGAGTGTACTTCAGGTTCTCCTTATGCCAATCACAGATGACTATCTTGATACGTCATTCCACAATAGAGTTTACAATTGCTAGTGCACCTGCGCACAAGAAAGGCGTGGGTCGTCAGTTCCAGAAAGTTGATGTTTGTGAGAATCGCCCTTCCATGGGAGACTTGGCCAAGTAACGTCATGGAGATAACAGCCTAAGTCATAAGATATTGGAAATAATCTTCTTTATAAAATTACCATGAGCTCTTATTTTATTTAATTAAAGCAATCAAGAAGGAAATCAATATATCAGTTAAAGAAAACCTACAGTGAACTCTCTTCATTATTTGTTTATTTTCTCACTGTATCTCAACCAAGAAAGAAGACATAATCTAGTTAGTAATCGGATGGTCTTACGCATATATACGTTATAGCATTAAAAGGGACATAGGCTACATCATATTAAAGCAGTTCGAAGCTTTAAAGCAAGATCTCCCCGTACCGTCGGACTCCGGAAATCTATAATAATGGAGTCGAAGTGCTAACCTATTTCATCACATTATCACGGAAACCAAGGAAAATTATTATTTCATTGTTCATGCGCTTGGAATACTGAACCCGCACTTGTTCAAGCAAGTAGGTGCACGCATAAACGCCTGACGGGCAAGTTGATCGATGTGTCAAATAATTATCAGCACTGCAATCGACATTGTATTACACTGAAGTGAAACCGAGACATAAATATTATAATAATTGTAATCGTATATAAGATCCTGGTGTATGTAATTTCAGTGGCCTTATTTCTTTATTTCTTTATTTTATATTATTTTATATATTCATGCCTTGGGGGTCCTACTCTGTGAAAGGTTATGGGTATATCTTAATACTTCATATGCGTTATAGCTTGATGTCTCTAAACATTCATCAGCTTCATATGAAACAGATAATGTAAGACAGATACCGGGATGTAACATAAGAGTTGCAAGAAATGTAGGGTGTCATATGTCGTCATATTATGTAATTGTTTCGAGGAAAGCCTAGGTTATAGTACACAGCGCACTCTCTGATATCGTATCTAAGCCTGCTCTATATCTACGGGTGTCGTATACGAGTGTCGACATTCGTGTACATTAATGTAGTTAACGACTAATATCGATATTAATCATGATTTAATATGGAGTTAGACGAACAGAGTAAAACAATATGCGTGGATACGCTTGATTATTCTATACCGGTACCATTTAATAAGAGAACTGATTATATGTTTCTATTATCTTTTATATCCCTTTCCTGAAAGTAAAATTCAAACTAAAAAGCTACTTTATGAATATAGGAGATTAAATGTATTCCTAATTGCACTGTTTAACGTCAGTTCAACTTCAATTAGTAATTATAAGAAGTCGCATATACATGGAGTCCAGGTCTGATTTTTTCGCACAGCCCTCTCTAATTGCACAATAAATCGACCATCGTACAGTCCGTCAACATTGACCTTATACGAGTTTATTATTACAGCATGATGACAATTTGGTTAAATTTAAACACTGGGCGATAAAAGAAGGATGATTAATTACATCTTACCGCCACTAGAGGCTTGTATAATATAACGGATACAAACTCTTCCATGTGCGGTGTAAAGTACTTGTTTTATGTCAACATTTGATAACTAATTGTGAAGTCTTGATGCTCTCATGTACGTCACTAATGGGTAAATAATTTGGGTAAATACTTATTTGACGTCAGAAAATGATTTCTGACGTCAAATAATTATGTTAATTCTGCATAATTTGCGACACTGAAATAAATGTCACTCGATCTAGCCACAAAATGTATCAAACTGTACAATATGTGGTTGTTATATACACGTTGTGTCATCACCTGCATCACGTGTTAGTCAGGTTCCAGCAAAGCTGCAACCAATGGATGGGTGTAGTGAGGGCGGGGCGGTTGGAGGTCGGGTGGAAGTTTGAAGCTGGGTGGGGTGTAGGGAAAAATAATACGATTTGATACGGGTCTAATGGCTTATATCGTGAAAATATATTTATTCTCATTGCCGACTTTTCAATTATATAATTATTTGACATGATGATCTTCATGTTTCTATAAACAGTGGTGTGATAAACTAGTTCACAGTCTCCAAAACAATAAATAAGCGCGATGGATAGAGAAGAGGGGGAGGGGGGGGGGGAAGGGGAGAAG
>JAODAF010100638.1:0-10812 GCA_027574765.1 Molpadia intermedia | reverse complement strand
ATGGCAATAGGGTGACCGATGTTTAAAGGGTAATCCACGAAGACCCGATAGAGATCAATTTAGTTACGAAAAAACATTTTGTCTTAATAACATGTTCAGACCTAATCAAATGAGATAAGGTTACTTACTTTGCAAGTGATGGCGATAATAATCTTGATTTGATTAAGTTATTGTTTATTTTTAACAGGCGGAATATCCAGGACCACGTGGTTCAACGGTGTCATTTACAACAGAGGCCAACATCGTCCCTGACGTATTTCCGTTCCCACAATGCCACGGAGCAGGATGTAATGGTGTCCTAGTGTAAATTACCTTACGTCTGCGGCTGGTTCACAAAATGTGTGCTCAAAAAAAATATTTTTAATGATTGCGAAATCATTTAAAATTATTGTTTTTATCATGGAACTAACATTTGTAAACTTTACAACCCGGATGTTGTGAATTGGCCTATGCGAATATATTTAACGTTCTTCAACAGTAAAAAATGCAACAAGTTTGCTGTACGCATCAGGAGCACCACCAGGGTTCCATGACTGGGGCACATGGACTGTGTGAGGTGTAGACAAATTATTGAGGATGGAGGAGACAACTGCAGCCGCATGACATGCGCCAAACGTTTTTAGTGTTTGACGTTCCATATATGGTAATAATATAACCTAATAAAGTGTAATGTCAATTTACAAATGAGATCTAACTTGTATTAATTTTTGTTTAATTTTCAGGGAACAGAAACTCTCTAACCTCATCCAGGAGAAGAAGTTTGTGAAGGCTCTTGGTCTGGCAATTACGCTAAACCAACCGTTTAAAGTCCTAAAGATTGTTAAAAGTAAGTCACTTTTTGAGGTATAATGAAATTCATTAGTGTATAAAGTTATCAATAGAGAGCCAGCGATTTGAATATCAACTGATGTTTCCTTTGTTTTGGAGGTGGTGGGGGTGGTAAGGGTGGTTTGTTGTATAACAACAAAGGATGGAACACATGAGGGGTGGCTTCAAGCAGTAACATACATAATTAATTTTATTTCAGCTATATTGGGCGAGCCTCAAGGAGATGGTACACTTACGGACACCATAGAGAAACTCAGTGATGAACAGAGAGGTAAATATATCTATTGCATTGTAGATAGAGTTTGTATACAGTTGTGTGTAGTATGTCATGCATGTTACATTAGTTTTAAAGCAGGAAATTTTCTAAGGAGTCATATTTTTTTCAGCTCTGATGACCTCAGCTAAAATTGGTCAATGAAACTTGATGGGTTGGAACAATAGTATCTTATTTCTGATTTCAAGGTTATGTTCTTCATGTTTCTCTCTCTTTGCTTCCCTAGTTCTATTACTAGGATTTATTCAAATCTGGAACACCAATGCTAAGCACTGTCACTATGCCCAGCTTGTACTTTCTGTAATACTCAAGTCATGCACCTCTGGGGACATAATGACATCATCAAGTGCGAAGGAACTGATTGAGGGCCTCCTTCCATATACAGGTTGGTGTAATTCCGCATTTCAAAAAATAAGAATGGATACGTAGTTTGTGGACTGAGTGTTTTAGAGACTTTTATACGCCCCTCCATTCGAAAGGAATCAACCCGGGGTTGATCACGTCGGGGTCACCAGTGAAGGGATAACTGTTTATAAATACATTAACCAATGTGTCTGACATGTTCACATGAAGCTTTAGTCTAGGATTCAGCGTTGCTATAACTGTGTGCCTGGTAACCCCCCCCCCCCCTCCCTACTCCCGCTTTCATAAAATAATAACATGACTGCAACTTTTATGAAAGGACAAGAATAAAGAAACTTCAATTCTATGAGCATTTCATGGGGAAGGAAATGATCAGTTTTGAATTGAATAAAACTAACATGTAGTATCTATTTTAAATTACTTTATATAACTGTTATTAAATGTCACTGTACCGACCATTTCAGTTGATTGAGGAGAGCGGAAGACATGTTTTCACAGTGTCCACGTGGACATGGCCACATGTCCACATGCTGGACTCAAATCCACAAGTAGCTACCTGAAAATTACAGCAGGCTTAGAAGAAATTCCATTGATTGCTATCATGTTGTCAATAACGTACAGCTGCCACTCTGGACCGTCGATCTAGGTTTGCTCAGTAAAGGTTAAGCATATCCTACTGAATTACCTTTAATTTCAACTTTATCAAAACAAACAGCTTGAAAGACTTCTCATAACGTGATATTTTGCATTTTGTTCTTTGCCGCTCAGAGCGTCATTTTCAGCGGATGGGTCGTTTGACGCAGCAAGCGTTGTTTCTGGAGTATACATGGCAGGTCATGAGAAGAGCCACCACTTCAGAGTCAGGGTAAATGCATTGACTGAATTTACAAGATTGTTGTCATGGAAGATACCATAGAACTACAAAGTTCTGACATCTATATATAAATGCACAAATAGATAGAGTTATCATATTTCATATATAGATATAGAGGATGATGGTAAGGGCATTACACCCCATGGCAGCTGAAAGAGTCAGCGCTACCCTTAGTAGGTCTGGCGGCGTGCCCCCAGCCCACCGTTGCAAAATGGTGGATTTTAGACCACTTTCAGGAGAATTTTATGAAAGCACACTATCATACCTTAGTCTATATAAATGGCATCAGGTAGCTGGCTTCTGGTGGAAAATCATAGTCCAATCTATTAATCTAAATTACCCACAAGGATGTAATTTGGCCTTTTTGTGGTTGTAATTTGGTACTTTTGGCAAAACTATGAGTTAAGTGTCCTTATTCTAATGATGGGTAATGGGTAGCATCTGTAAGGATATACCTTAAAGCTTCAAATCCATTGGGGTTCTAAACTTACAATGGTATTTACTCTGACCAGCTGAGCTACTGTGACCATGCTGTCTAATTATCTGTAATTTACTTGTTAAAGTGATCCTTGGGTCATTTAAAGCTAATTCTTTGAAAATCTGCAAAATGCGTCTTCTCCCACAGCTTTAAATAGATTTTGGTCACAATGATTGTTGGGTAGAGCTTCATATGGGAATGTTTAGGAATTTAACCTTGAATGTCATTTGAAGTCATTGTTTGGAGATGCTCATAATGATTCTTCCCTCATATAAACAAATGGGTGTGATAATTTGTGGTCAATATGATTGATAGATAGTTCTTCGATTGAGTATTCAGGAATTTGAGGTCACAGGTCATCTAGGACTCCTTTGATGTCAATTCTCTGACAATTTTCCAAATGCTTCTTCTCTCACATAAAAATATTGATCATAATGATCACTTGGTAGTGATTCAAATAGGATGTTCAGAAATTTGAAGTAAAAGATCATTTAGGGATCATATGAGGTCATTCTTTGAAAATGCATCTTTTCCCACAAAAACAAATGGATGTTGATGATTTTGGCCTTGGTATTTGTTGGGTGGTTCTTCATATGGGTGTTCATAAATATGAGATTATTATGAAAATGATTTTACTCCCACAGAAACAAATGTTAGTCATAATAAATGTTGAGTAGTGGTACAATTTGGGGGGTATGTGTTTAGGAATTGAGGCATTTTACGATTGATGTCATTCACAGTCAATACATGTAATGGTATGAGTTGCTGCACCATTGGTGTTGTAGTTATTAAATTGTGTTGTAATGTTTTCTCTATTCATTAATCCTAAAGTCACATCTTTACTTCATCTTACTACAGAACCGATGGCCTCAATACGATAGTGGGCTCTTCAGGGATACATGAATCATTAGGAGATGAGAGACAACAGCCTGGAGAGGATGACGATGATACATCAGATGAAGACTCTGAGGATATGCATGGGGATACCATAGAGGATAAGGAGGGGGGCAGTAACAGGGGTATAAAGCGGGGTGTGAAAGGGGTGACAAAAGACCAAATTAATCAGCAGCGTCAGATGTCCAGTGATGATGAAAGTGGGCTGGAGTCAGAATCCGAGAGGGCAACGGATGGGGAGATCAAGAGTGACCAGAAAAGGAATGAAAGTCTGCTAAAAAAGTCAAAGTTTAGAATGGGTAGTGATGCTGAGGAAAATGATGAAGAGGAACTAGGGGCAGAGGTGAAGCGAAGAGACGATTCTATGGGGAACGACCAAGAAGAGGAAAAGAAGATGAAAAAGAAATTAAGGACAACGCCTGCACGAAGACTGGCAGAGGTTAGTACTAAGACGACTGGTTAGTGGATCAAACAAATGGTAGGGCTTACTACGTTATATATGAAGAATTCTACCTGTAACCACTCCGCAAATGTTAATTCATGCAAATTTATTGCATAAACTATTATATTAATTTAATTTAAGGTAACTCAACATAATTGTAAATCTTATGTTATTGGTCCATTACTTGTTCTTTTGTCATATGCATGTTAACTTAATTGATCATAAATAAATTTTGCAAATTTAATGCTCAGCCAAACTGTTGCACTGGTGATTTTTGGTTCTGATTGGGCAAGTTGCTTTAAAATTTAATGTAGAGCGGTTATGGTTAAAAGGATTCATACAATAGGTGTGTGCATCTCATCTACCTATCTCACCTCTGAAGATCAGTTACTTGAGTAGATATGATGTAAATTATGTCATGGCAGTACTTGAAATGGTGACTAATTTAAAGACTCTGAGCTGCGGCAAAGAGTGCCAGTAATTGTGTGTTTTGAGTAAGTTGAGAAATTTACAGGTATTCGTGGAACAGTGGTTTTGGAATTAAAAATTAGGTTAATCATAGTAAGTCTAGCTTAATGGAAAGTGTCCTATTGTTTGTGAGAGTTGCATCTAAAATTTCTGTACAGTATTTGATAAGCTAAGCATTCTCTGTTTTATTTTTCAAGGCAGTGAGCAAAGTTGGTTGTCTTGTGATCTCGTACCCCATAAACAAAAGGACTGAAT
The DNA here is from genome assembly GCA_027574765.1 of Molpadia intermedia. Classification (NCBI taxonomy): domain Eukaryota; kingdom Metazoa; phylum Echinodermata; class Holothuroidea; order Molpadida; family Molpadiidae; genus Molpadia; species Molpadia intermedia. Next base: position 5,936 of record JAODAF010100638.1, on the reverse strand, counting down.
TCAAACTGTGGCGCTTTTCACAGAAAATTCACTGACCGACCGAGTATGTGTCCGGTCCGTTGCGGCGTTCATTTGACAATCAGCCTGTCAAATGAAACATTTAATCAGATTGGTACTCGAGTTGCCGTTTGTGTCTTAATGCCACTATTACTTAAGTTAGTACTCGAGAATACATGTCGAACATCAAGAGAGTCATTATGTAATGACTCTATTGTTTTCATAGCTGCATAATATTTTTTTTGGGGGGGACTATATTATTTTTAAGGACAGGTTTGCTCGGAGGAGGGGGTATTGGGTTTTGTAGGTTGGGCAAGTCACTGTCATGGCATACATGTTTCAGAGAGATGTACAGATTTTAATCCTGTAAGTTCTTTCAACAGAGATTTCGTCGTCGTCGGAGTGGCTCTGTAGACAAGACGAGAAGCTCTGTAGACAAAACGAGAAAACGAAAATCATTGAGGCTACAAGAGAGATGATAATGCATACTTTGATTGGATCATTCCTTCCATCAATGTCTGAAACCATCCTGGCATATGGTCTGGGTCTTGAAGTATCCTTGACTCCTCCTTGGATCTGATGCTGTATGCATCACCAGAACATATGCAGTCCAGTCAGCTCAAGGCTTGTGTGTATGTATTTGTGTATGTGACACACTAATTTGTAAACACAAAAACTCAAGAATGGACTTGCTCTGCAGATGGTCGTTATTATTTTATTGCTGTTTCTATGTATATTAATGAGTGGGTGGGGCTTAACTTAAATACCTTAATTAGCAGTATCTCTGCAACCCTATACTCAATTAAAATCAAACTTGGCATGGAGACAAAGGTATATTAGGGGATATGTTTCGGGGCCACATATACTCAACTGGGGTTCAAATGAATACTCTCCAATTTAAACCTGAACACCATCCATGAAGTCCCATTGAAATCTCCCATCACACTGGTTATGTGACGCTCCTGCTTGCTTCTTCCACACCTGCCAGTTTGATAAAGTTCTTGGATGTTTGGGGGGATTTTGGTCTAAGTCTCTTGAGGTATTTAGGCCTGCAAATATTTACTGAGGACATATGACTGTCTGTACAAATGTGAAACATTAAGTTTAAGAGTGGCCACAATGTTATTTCTTCAGTTGGTTCATACAAAATCCATTGAAAACTGGTTTGTATGATATTAATGTAGACAGTTAGATATGTATCGGCTACACAAAGACAGAAAAACTTGACAACTGCCTATTAAGGTTCCTGGTGTATTCCAGAAACTACCCACATATGTAGTTTATCCCTCAAATGGGGTTAAAATGATGTATCCCATCCCTCCTACCCCCCATTTCAAAGCTGAACACCACACATGAATCTGAGTCCCACTGATATCCCATTAAGGCCAATATATGGCCATGTGTCACCCCTGGTATGTCGACATGTGTCACCCCTGGTATGTTGACATGTCACCCCCGTTATGTCGAAATGTGTCACCCTGCTGTCGACATGTGTCACCCCTGCATGTTGACATGTGTCACCCCTGCTATGTTGACATGTGTCACTCCTGCTATGTCGACATGTGTCACCCGGCTATGTTGACATGTGTCACCCCTGCCATGTCGACATGTGTCACTCCTGCTATGTCGACATGTGTCACTCCTGCTATGTCGACATGCGTCATCCCTGCTATGTTGACATGTATCACTCCTGCTATGTCGACGTGTGTCACCCCTGCTATGTCGACATGTGTCACTCCTATGTCGACAGGTGTCACCCTGCTATGTCAACATGTATCACTCCTGCTATGTCGACATGTGTCACCCTGCTATGTCGACATGTGTCACCCTGCTATGTCGACATGTGTCACTCCTGCTGTTGACATGTGTCACCCCTGCTATGTTGACATTGTCACCCCTGCTATGTTGACATATGTCACTCCTGCTATGTCGACGTATGTCACTCCTGCTATGTCGACATAGAGCTGTCAGGTTTATTAAACATTTACCAAACTACCGACCAACTTCCAAAACCTGAAACCTAATGGCCCATCCCCATACAATATATCAATCTCACAAACATCGAATCTGGTCAATCAGGTTTATAAAAGAAATTACAATGGGCTTGATAATGGTAAGGATGTTGAAATTTGAATTAGAAAACCAACTAGTTGGATTGCAATATTTTTTGAATTTTCCAAATTAATACATTTTTATTTGAATTTACCCCTTCCTGTACTGTGAGTTCAAAACTGTATTGACGGTAGAATGGGAATTTAGTGATAGCATGGTGCAACGTGTCATTGCTCCGGCTGCTGATATCATCATAGCAACCACTGGACATTTCTGGGCACAAATACTTTTGAGCTTTGTGTGTGCTCTATGCTCTCCATCGACACACCGTCGCGTTGGTTACAAGGACGGTTATAGCGACGTTTATAAACTTGCAGCGGCTCTGTATTTTCAAGTAACGTGTAGTGTTTAATAATTAATATCCCATAATTTTAGTTTTATTCAATGATTTTAATTAATGTTTAATAAGTGTATTATCATTAAGTGCATTTATGAGTAATGAAATACTTTTGCAAGTAAATAACAAGTAAATTTACAACAAATAAAAACAACAATAGGTTTATATCTTTTGGCTTGTATTCTTTTCACATAATCTCTTTTTTTACAAATGTCATATCATTTAATCCATTCGCACAAATATTTTAAAAACTTCAAAGAAATCCTGATATTTTAAGGCATCAATAAATCCAGTAAAAACATTTAAAGCAACATTTTAATTAATAGGAATAATAATAAATAATTTAAAGCATCCTTGTGCAGCAAGATCAGTTTAGTAGCCTACTTGGACGTTTTGTTATGAAAGTTCTGATTCATGAATCGTATAACATCAGGTTAAAATTTAGGTATACTATCAGTTTTCATGAAATTACTTGACTTATTGTATATAACTATAACATGGTATTACAAGACATGGGTATAATGACATGGTATAACATGACATGGTGTGACATGGTATGACAGGACATGACATGATTATGACATGGTATGGACATGACATGGTATGACATGGTTATGACATGACATGGTATAACATGACATGGTGTAACTGGTGCATGTGAATGGATCCTGTCAACACCTTAGGAATACTATCAGTTCTCATAAACTGCTCGACTTCTGATATTTACCTAAGTCTGTAGCTTTACATCAGACTGTTGCATTGTAAGCCAAGAAATTTTCACAACAATAATTGAATAATTTGGTCCTGGAATTGTGTATTGCAAATGCAGACTGACAGGCTGCATGTAATATTATCCAACAAATACAGTCCCATCAAACCTTTGTACAATTCTCAAATCCAATTTGTTGATGTGATATGTACAAGTAATTCTAAACATTGGTTTGAAATTACCATTTGTTCATGTCTCCATGGTAACATATTCCCTTCCCTTAATTGTTTCAAAGATGAATTTCGTTGAGGTAGAAAAATGTGATTGATGAAAATTCTTAATTATATACATATTTGATGGGTTGCAAAGACATTTTATTTGGAGAGAAATAACAGTGAACAAACATTGTACACATAAGTGAATGTAACTCCCCCCCACCAAATGAGGGTTGTATCTTCAGTAGTATGAAGCCCTGGAAGTTTGATTTTGGAGAATTGTTTCAACGATGAATTCCCTTGAGGCAGAAACATGTGATAGATAAATTCTTAATTTACATATTTGATAGGTTGCAAAGACATTTTATTTGGAGAGAAATAACAGTGAACAAACATTGTACACATAGTGAATGTAACTCCCCCCCCCCACCAAATGAAGTAGTATGAAGTCCTGGAAGTTTGATTTGGGAGAAATTGTATTACTTTGCTTTTCTTGCATAATATGGCATTTTTAAACTGTCCAGTAGAGATGTTGAAACATAGAAACTTTAAAAAGGAAAATCAAAGTCAAAATTTTCAAGATTTTATGCTAAATCATCCAAAATTCACTATTTTTTTTATCAAAATTAAAGAGCATTTCCTAGGATTCTTTTAAATAGTTTCAACTGTAGAAATGAATTGCATCAGATGTCCCTGGCAGGCCTAGGGTGGTATAAATAATTTCACGCCTCAATCATATGAATACTGAGTGCAAAGATCCAAGGACAAATGTCAAAGGCTTGACCTGCATAAATTTCAAATCATATCAAAATGATGACAGGTCAAGCATATTACTGGTGGCTGCATAACTACGGCTCGGCCTAATATGATCCAGTAAGACACAAGGTACAAATCATTCCTAAAGGAGATAATAATGAAAGGCACTCTGATAAATTTGAGCTATAACAGCAAATCATGACTTGAAATTATATGACTTTTACATTTATTATTGCTAAAGGAAAAAAGACCCCTTGCACCAACTCTCTGGATTTACTGGTAGGGGTAGGTAAACTTAGATGAAGTTTATTGGTAGGGGTGGGTAAACTTAGGTGAAGTTTACTGGTAGGGGTGGGTAAACTCAGATAATGTTTACAGGTATGGATGGGTACACTCAGATAATGTTTACAGGTAGGGGTTGTTAAACTCTGATGAAGGGCTGCCTCAAAGGAGCTTGGGGAGTTTTCATCCCAAGGGAGGTTTGCTGCACTTCATGGGACAATAAAAAAAAGAAAAGTAGACTCTGTTGCTTATAAAACCCCACAAAACCACCATTAAAATAATTCGTAATTTTCGTAAAAATTCGTAATTATCGTAAAACCTAAGATGTGTGGACCAGCTACTCTGGTATAAAGAGTTCATCATAGCAAGGAACTATAACACTATATGCTCAGGGCAGTTTTTGAACCGTTACCCATTTCCAAGTATCAGGATAGGATAATAATTAGAATAGATACAATAATGCATAATCAAAACCACCATTATATTGACATTACGTCTTTGTAAAGTTGGAGGGTTCTATCACTTCCTGAATTGTCGTCCTATGCATAGCAAGATTAAAATAAACCCTATACTAAAAGCTAGTAATACCATACCAAGTAGTCTATCTATGCATTGAAATATATGGCTATACATACAGTTAAGTGTTTGAAGAAGTTGAAAGCTACAATATAGAATATTTGCAACATGTAGGTAGTGCCTAGGCTCCTTTTACGTTCAAAACTTTCAGCCAATTCCAGTTAAGTGTGAACATGGTGAAGATTCATTAAGAATTTTGAGCCTCAGAGCAAAATTTTGTTTTTATCAAAATACTTATCGAATCCTTTGGATCAACATATCAGGTACTGGTCAGTTTATAACATTTAATTGTTACAGATTAGAAAGTTTCAACACAACAATCTTCTAAAAATAAATTATCAAACATGTTTGAAATTATGTATGCCAAGTTATCAAGGTGTCACAACACTTAAATGACCCATCAAGTATGATCATAACATTTGAAACATTCGTTTTATATGAGGCTTATCAACAAACAGTGCGCCTAAATTTAGTTAACTAATAAAGCAAGACCATTGCATTGAAGCCCTAAAGGACCAAAAACTATTAACATTTAATTGCACATTGCATAATGGAAGTAAAAGGTATCCACATTTTACATTTGGAAGGGGCCGGGCCACTGGATAATAGCAGTTGAAACCATGAAGACCAGCACCGAGGGAGTTGTGGCTTCAAGCTAGGTCTGACCATTTTCTTACTTGTGTTTGATTTGTGTAACATGACTGCCTGCCTTGCAGGTAGAATATTACTATTAATACAAACATCTAGCCTACCGGCCTAACTTATTATTTAATTTGATTACAATATTTATAACAAGAGCCCAAGGGCACTATGGTTCCTTGCTTAGAGGAATATTACAATATAAATGATGCGTTACTTATATATCATCAAAAATGTTGGCTTAATATGTCACAAAATGTCTCAAATTTGTTCCAAAATATCAACCCTTGGTGAAGAAAATGTCACAAAATCA
>JAODAF010100527.1:0-10812 GCA_027574765.1 Molpadia intermedia | reverse complement strand
ATATTCATGACATGAGCACCAAAAACAATAGGGTTCATCTACTCATTATGGTGCATCCACATACTAAGTATGATGAAGATCTGTCGTTCCCTTATTGAGTTATCGTGTACATACAAGACAGCGTCACACACACACACACACACATACACACATATAAGTTGAATGCATAGGTTCCTTTTGCTTTCAGCTCCGCTCTTCTGGATCTACCCTTGCCCTTTCCTATTTTCATTGTAAGAGAGAGACTTTATAGGTTTATATATGACCCACCCCTTTTAAAATTCTATTCTTTCTATTTTTAGTTGACAATTCATTATAAAGGAGGGGTGAAGCTCTGCTGCTCTGGGTCAACCCTTGAAGAGAATGCACCTTGCCCTATCCTATTTTAATTTTATCATGCATTTCAACATCTAATAAAATGCCCATCACCGTTGTACCCAAAAAAATCCTTGCTAAGGCTAATGTCAAGCCCTTTGGCTTAATACCTGTTTGTTTGTACCGTTCAAATAAATAAGAAAACTCACTATCTTAATCAGGTTGTGGGTGTGAAATTATTGAAACTGATTTGTTATAAATTTACCAAAGAAGTCGTGGGTGAACATTTCATTTGGTAAAAACTTTCAGATGCTTCTCGTTAGAGTAATATCTCTTCCTTACGGTGATCTTTTAAAACCTGATATAGGTTCGTTCAGAAAGATTTCAAAAAGTAGTAAATTAGTCTCACTTAGCCCACTCCCACGGTATTGGGAGGTTTTAAAGTGCAGGACTGATTCATGAAGAGAATGACGGGGCCTGACGATTACTTGATATGGTAGAGTTTTGTGGATGCAATGAAACCTATGAGTGGGCCAGAGTCTGAGTTCTGGGTTATCTGAGATAGGTGACAGTTCAATTAATGAATCTATGGTGCTTAAAGGCTACTGTAGTGCACACTAGCAGATGAGTGTAATATCCAATTAATAAATATATGGTGCTCAAAGGCTTCTGTAGTGCACACTGGCAGATGAGTGCAATATTGTAGATGGAGATAATTAAGTGTAAGTGCAGTAAATACTAATATTTGGGGATAATTACTGCAAACACCCCAATTTGATTTTGGAATTTATGAGTGCTGTACTTACCTCATACCTTTCTATTAATGTATTCCTGACTTACCAGTGAATCTAGCATCTGGCAGTTATGGAGTGGACACCCAGAAGAAGAGGGTCTCCTGATTGAAGTATTTTGAAAACCTCATGAAGACATCTGTGTAAAGGAAATTGGCCCCAATCCCCAAATCTTGTGCTTTCCCATTAACAGTATTCAAACTTTTCTAAGTGGACTGGCTTAACATCCTCTCTGCTCATTGGATTATGTTCCCCTGATATTTCAAGAGTTCCCCTTTAACTTCCCTCATATTTGCTAAATTGTTCCTTTATGGCCCAGAACCCACTCATGACATACTCCAGCTTCTTAAGGCTAACTTGACATTTCAAATACTTCCTTTCCGAAGGTGAACATTGTTACTTTGATTAGTTCGACAATAAAGACGGTTTCGACTTTGATAGTTTTGTTCCGGATTTTTTCCTCTTCCTAATGCAATCTGAATTGATGAGAGGCAAAACGAGTGCTCGGACAAAAGCTACTGTAATTAAAAGATCATTGATACATTTAAAGGGACGTGTAGGGTGTTTGAAACTTTGATTTGGACGACTTAAAAATGTTAACATCCATATCCATTCATATTTAATTTGTTCATAAATTCTTTTCAGATCTCAAGGCCTTTAAAGTCGGCTTCAGTAAAAGAATGTATCCAAAACGATTGTGGGAAGAGAACATGAGCATTTTTCCATCCGTAATTAAGCTAGTAATTAGGAGATAAATATGAGGGCGTCCGGTCATTAATGTGATTTAAGACTGATGATGACGTCATCGAGGAGGCTGAGCGGACCGAGGCGATAGCATAATACTACCAACACCAAAGAAAAGGGCTTTGTACATCAATGCTTCCTATTTCTCTCCAAGTGGCAGGTGTGACATAGCAACAGAAAGCTATCCTCTGGGAGCTTCTCCCTGTATCCAATCCACTTTTATGAAGCTCCTAAATCTGGACCCGACTAAAGACGAGGTCCGCTGCCTTCACGATAAAGTAACAAACAATTAATTTGCCGTTAACTGGTTAAAGAGGTGAGCCTAGTATGTTTGTATGATATATCAATGTTTAGCAAGATAAGTTGTAAGTGCTGTAATATGTTATCGTATCAATCACAATATATAGATATAGAGGAATGAAACACCCAGATGGTTGTCCTGACAATATGACAAATGTTGAGAATATGTTAAGCTCAATTCCTGCCCATGTAAAGATCGTTAGGTAGACATTTCAAGACTGGACCCAAACATTAATATTCATGCATCAATAGTGCAAATATGCGACCAATGTGGTGAACATACATACTTCTCATATACCAAAGTTATAAAGTTTACAAGTACAATATCATGATTACATTAACACAATGTAATGATAGCATAAGCACCTGCCTATATGAAATCAATTGGGGGAATCTGAACTAAAATATATCAGGCATCTCCATGCACCTACCATAACCGATCATTATTGGCACTGGAGAATCAAATGAAAGATTATAAAGTATTATAACTTTCGAGACAAAACCTTAGTTGTTTTTACACAAACTAATTAGGGAATACACCTCAAGTAGAGGTATGAGGTAAGTAGGAGTGAAGTAAATTGCTTTCTTCTTATCACTGGAAACAAACACAATGAAAGCCATATATCACAAAATATCAGAGAACGAAAACCAATATTAAAGTTTTCACTTTTTAGTCCAAACTGCATTTTGCACTAAAAATTGACCCTCTGTTGGAAAATTTTTCATTAACAGCTAATGTATATGTATGTTATCTATTAGCATATAACCTAGGCTCACATTTGCTTGCAGATAATTGTTTTACTGTGTGCTGAAAACCTGGGCAGATCTCCAGATAATAAATAGCACATCTTCCATTCTGTTTGAAGTCCATCCATCTGGTCATTCAAAACAAAGAGAAATTGTTTAAACATAGACATGTCATCGACAGGACCATGTAGAACCTCTAACATCCAGCTAAAGAAACAACTATTAAATAAACATTTAAAGAACATCCCTGTATAGTACACATAATACTACCAACACCAAAGATAAGGGCTTTGTACATATATCAATGCTTCCAATTTCTCCTCAAAATGGCAGGTGTGACATAGCAACAGAGAGAGCTATCCTCTGGGGGCTTCTCCCTGTATCCAATCCACTTTTACGAAGATCCTAAACCTGGACCCCACTAAAGACGAGGTCAACCTATTCAAATCTTCAATGATGGATACATGGTTTAAAGTTTCCATGGGCCTCAAGGCAACAACTTGCTTTGGTATTGAAATGATCCAGCTTCATACACAATCACTGCCGATACTATTATTAACTAATCATATTGCCGCTGTTATATATTTTAATATAAATGATCATCCACTTTTTTGTCATGGTGGAGGGAATATTTCTATCAGGGTTTTCAACCTTTCACAAGAATGTGCGAGATATTAACCATATGGTATATACCGGAAACTTCAATGTATGCCCAGAGTCTATAGGTAGGACTAACACCGGTGACAGGTAAGCACTACCTGACTAAAGTTTGATAGACAGATTCCGAGAAGGATCAAATCTCTGTTCAGGAATGTTGGGAGTGTGGACACTTAACACCTTTAAAGCCACCTGTCAAAAGGCTTCTTATGATCTTTACAGGAGGCGGTAGCAAGCTGTCAGCCTTACACAACAAAAGAAATGAAATGAAACAAGTATTAATAAAATAGTCTCCACAACATGCAGGATCTGTTCTTCAAGTTTAAGCTATTAAAAGCCCTCACAACGTTAAAAATGGATCAACGGTGACTTGAAATAACACTAAAGAACATAAAGTTAGATAAAAAATTAACTCCTCCACATTGCAGCTCAAAATCTTATTCTGTTTTCAAGATATATATTTTATACAAGATGTGTGAAAACGATGAATTTTCAATAAACTGATTAAATATATATTATAAATGTTAGAATATGATCAAATTAATATAGAAATGATAGTTACCAGAACAAGAACTTTTTAAGTGAAAAATAAAGAAATACATATAAGCACTTGTGGCTAATAGCGAGATGTATACAGGTAAATTGATGGGTTTCTTCAAATAGCAGCACCCATGCTTAGAGGAGGACATCTCTAGAGGAGGATAATCTCAAACAATAGCAGCACCCATGTTTAGAGGAGGACATCTGTAGAGGAGGATATCTCAAACAATAGCAGTAGCACCCATGCTTAGAGGAGGACATCTCTAGAGGAGGATACCTCAAACAATAGCAGCACCCATGCTTAGAGGAGGACATCTGTAGAGGAGGATATCTCAAACAATAGCAGCACCCATGCTTAGAGGAGGACATCTCTAGAGGAGGATACCTCAAACAATAGCAGCACCCATGCTTAGTGGAGGACATCTCTAGAGGAGGATATCTCAAACAATAGCAGCACCCATGTTTAGAGGAGGACATCTGTAGAGGAGATATCTCAAACAATAGCAGCACCCATGCTTAGAGGAGGACATCTATAGAGGAGATATCTCAAACAATAGCAGCACCCATGCTTAGAGGAGGACATCTCAAACAATAACTGCACCCGTACTTAGAGGAGGCCTCATTTTTAGATGAGGATATTTCAAACATGGAGAAAATTTTGTTACAATTTGTTAGCTCAGCTATTCATGACCAAACAGATTTTGGGGTTGATTGTCCTTTCAGGTCAATTTCTTGAAATATCTGCCGTAAGATAATATAGAGTTTATGCTTTACTTGGATTACTCAATTTAACTTGGTTTAATACCCCTCCCCCATCCCATTTATTAGAACCACTGTATATTTTTCCTTTTCGGTATATGGGGTATGGCTCAACTGGAACCCACCCTAGTACAATAGAGAGAATATGGTCTTTCTTTAAGGAAGGATTTAAATTGTGAGATTTTAGGGTATAATCCACATGGTAGAGTCACCAATAACCCCAAGTAAATTATTACACAGAGCTGGGTTGTAAAGCCTATGACCATGTGTGACACAATGGTATCATAGTTGTAGGTATTACCATGGTAGGGGTAGTGGCTTAATGGTACCATGGTTGTTGGTATTAGTATGGTACAGGTGCCATGAAAGAGGTAGTGTAGTACCACTACCATACCGTATGTGAAACAATGGTATCGTAGTTGGTTGGCATTAAAAGTGCCAGGGAAGGGGTAGTATTCCTCCACCACCACATGTGACAAAATGGTATCATGTGGCTGTTAGTATTGCTATAAGGTTGTCAGGGAAGTGGTGTTTCTTTAGTAGATATGACTTAGGTAAACCATGCATGGTCTGCCTGCTTCCTGTGGTTTTAGTTTTTATTTGATTTATCACTGTGAAAAGAACAAGAACCGAACTGAACATACATTACAGACTAGAGTTGAATTAACTTCATCACCAATAACGACTTAAATTTATCACTAACAATGCCGTTACTAAAATCATAGAGAGCCTTACCAACTACCGGCTCATCCTACATGAGGTATATTTTCTTTAAGATTGGTTTGCCTGCCAGGTCTGATGATGACAATAAAGGCCTGGTTGAAGAGGTGACAGCTAGGACTAGGTAAGAGGTATCAGAACTTCAGAAGGATGCCTAAGGGGTGTAAACTGAGATGTAGATTCTCGGGTCACATCAGGACAAGCCTACTTTGATTTTCCTTATCATGCATCTCATGTTTATCGCTCAAGTTAATTTTTTCCCAAGATAGTATCTAAATTTAGGTTCTAACTGCCGAAAATGAAGATTAAATGATGCAAATAAACTGTAAATTTATGTTCTGGATCTTTTTAAAAGTTTGATGGTATAGGGTGCTGACACTTGGGTTTCACTGAGTGTCACAGGGATTCAGAGAGGAATATCTCTCTGGGTCAACCACTTCCAGCTATATCATCAAACGGATCACTTTATGCTACCGCTGAGCAGGGACAGAGCCAGGGAGGGGGCATGGTAGCCACAGCTCCCCTTTTATACAACTCAACAGATGAAATAGTACCATACATGATGCATGGTAGGTCTACACCAGTCACCAGGCATGCAGGTTTGTCTATTTAGCTGTAAAAGAAGACACACCATCTTATATTTTAAGCACTATCAATTAATGAAAAACATTCCAAAAAGGGAGACCCTTCCCCCAATGGTCCATCCCCTTTCAAAATCCTGTACTACGGCCTGCATACTGCCCTGGCCTGCATATGGCCCTGGCCTGCCTACGGCCCTGGCCTGCCTACGGCCCTAGCATGCTGATCGATTTTTGAAGAATTTGAATGATATTTTCATAAGCACTTGGGTTAAGATAATGTTGCCCCCCCCTCCCCTTGACTCATGGCAACAGAATGGGGACCATCTAGGAGATGTTTAATATTTGCTAAGCTGAAAGTTTAAGTAATATTGCATTAGTATGAAAGGTAAAAGTAAAGTGTCAATTAACATTTTGGAGTGAATTCCTGTACCCAGATGGAGATTGTTTAGGGCAGATGTCTCCTTCCTGAAGAACTCTCAATGCCAGTTGAAGGACTAAAAGTAAGGTGCAAACACTCGAGTACAAAGGAGAGATGTTGACATTTTTTTGATCCCTATTTCATAAACATATGTATCAATTAAAACCCAATTAACCAAGTTCCAAGTACCCATTGCGATCTTTTAAAGGACGTATCTGCGTTTTTCAGTCTGCAGCTCAAACACGACCTGAACTCATTTCAAATGTATTAAAGCAACACACCTGTATTGTCATCTCTCTGCACAGATGAACTGCGATCAAACCTGGCATTTAGAGCCTGCCAAATTGGGCTTCTTTCAAACAACAACTTCATACTGCGTGTTCATTTTACATATATAGTCAGGGTTTTCAGATTGCCAAAAAAAACTGTCTACTCTGTGGGGATACACGGTCTATGGAAGCCATGAAAAATATGAAAATATAGGCTGGTGATATTAAACTAGAAATTAAAATAATCGTATAAAATTAACTGCAATTAAATGGAGGTTAACACACAGACAGAACATGGCAAATGCAATTGCTGAATTTAGTCCACTGCTTAGGAGTGGTGTTGAAGAGTTACCAGTGAGAGAATTAATGGAGAATGATGGAAATGTCTGAATTTAACTAAAATGAACAGGGACCAATGATGATGATACAAAATAAATACAAACTTGTTCCAAATGGCCAGAAATAACCAACTCATATTAAATTTAGGTTTACTACCCTTTCTTCGTGATGCTCCCCTAGGGGCGGGGGGTTCGGCTCTCGGGTCGTCCCTTCGTCTTCGTCGGCGCTGCGGAGGGCAAAAGCAGTAATGCATACGGGCCCGGTGAAGCTGGCTCGGAGCCCCGGGTAGAGTTATCTTCTCTATTTGAGGCGATCCTCCGCAATATTGCCTGCTGCACTTATCAATGGTCAAGCTATAAAGGCCCTCAACATTGGAAAGAAAAAACACTTTAATAATAAAAGATATTCATCCAATCTCTTTTGAATCCTGTCCTTAGAAGTCCAATAGCCATGAATGTGACGAAAGGTTGAAAATTCCATGGAAAATCTCGCAAATGCTATTACTTGACAAAGGAGGGACGAGGCCACTGCTATACTGTAAGAAGTTGCCAGATGCTATATCGTGGTAAATAAGGATATGCAAGGGTGTTATATGAGTTAAGGGAATATGCACTGTAAATTATACAGTTATGCTACTGATTGCTGTACTTACCAATGGTCGAGCTATAAATATATATGCAGCTAAATAAAGTCCAAGTTGAGAAAGATAGATATGTTAGCTGATTATTCATAGCAGGACTTCTGGCAAGTACCTGGACATACCAGGGCAGCAATAAAGAGGGGCACTCATGCATGCAGGCACATCTGGATCCAACTTGATAATCAGTTCTGGGCAATTGAAGATGATAACGCGCCCTGCTTGAAACATGGATTAGCAATGGCGTCGGGCGCATTCATGATGGGAGTGAAACTATGTCTCGATCGACCATGAGTACAGTTACGTGACCGATAGAAAATTCGCCATTAGCTCATGCACATCCATGCATATATTAACAAGTACAATTCCAAGTAAAAATAAATATGCATGGCAAAGAGGAACTGAACCATGCGAACAAACACCGGTACGCATACATGACCGAGGCATCATGACCAATCAGGCTTCTATGACTGCAGACAGAGGCGAGATAGTTCAGTGTAAGAGTTTACATCACTGTCAGGACAGGTAGGAAGGCATTATTATAACCAGGGTCATATGTGTATGGGATGGGGGAGGGGGGAGGCAGCTGGTTTTGGGGGAACATCGAGTGAAAAATTTAGGAGCACATGCATCTCTTGCTACTACAGGGATTAGTTTTGCTGCCCCCTACTATAAAACTTATCTATGATTTTGTCGAATACCCATAACCAGCCGTGGAAGAACGTGGGTCTTCGACCATGGAGGGAGGGCAATATTGTGTGCTTTGGTTGCTTTGTAGTGGCTAAAATGCACAGGCACATTTTTTTTACATATTCTACTCTATTCCAGCAATGACGGCATAATAGTTATAGGTTATGTTGTCATAGAGTGTAGCAATTTTTCAGTCTGTTCCTCCATTGATTATGTTAACATTCTCTGGTTGCTATGCTATACCTGTCAAAAACATGGACCTACTATTAAGCATTGTTTAGGCTCCAAGTCTCCAATTTAACGGGATGCCAAAAAAATCTTTTAATATCAAATAAAATCAACCTTCCCATATCATTACTGTTCTCTTTTATGTGTATCTAGAATAAATATCATAAGTGATATTTTAAAGTATGATACAAATGGAAGATCGTTAAAATGAAAGCCTTTAATGATTGCGCTGTGTACACAGCTGGAGAGAGGGTTTATCAATTAAAGACTACCCTGGGAAAATGATCAGCTGATGAAGGAATGTTAGTACTGGTGTTTCCCTGTTAATAGCGTTAAGCATAGTCACAGGATTTCCCCTTCATATCCCTATCTATTCAACATTGTGCTCTATATATATATATTCACCAAAACTTACCTGGTTTGGGAATTTACAAGTGATGTACTTACCTCATATAGCACCCTTGAATATCCATATACCCTGCGATATCGCATCTGGCAACTTCTTTCAGCTTAGTAGTGGTCATGTCCTTCCTTTTATTTCCAGTCTATATACACACATAAGAATAAGAGCCAATGCTGGCAGGTCCTATAGGCAGGTCACTTCAGGGAGTTGGCTAAGGCCACTGCTGATAGGGGCAGTTTAAATGCATTCAGCATAGTGCCTCTATGGTGAGAACCGTGAGATTACAGCTGGAGATCACCATTTGTAAGAAGAATAAGCACCAATGCTGGCAAGCCCTATAGGCCTGTAGCAACTTAAAGACAGTTGCAGACTAATCCAATGTAATCCCAAATCACAATTTTTTTGGACAAGACAAATTGGGCGGAAAGTAGCAAGCTTGAGGGGATTTGCAGTGAGGTTAGCCTGGGTAGGTTCCGCCCATACAAACTACAACCTGCGGATCATGACTGTAGATCTTTTTACAAGCCACAATATTGAATGAACCACAATTGTAGTTTGTAACTAGGGTTAGTTTGTCTGTTGAAGCTACTCTTCATAGATCCCATGAGCAGGTCAGGAAGTGCATTTATAGTGCCAGCAGTATATACTAACCACAAGAAACATACAAATTCAACAAAATTCACCATATATTGTCAAGAAATGACAGAACTTGAATATTCAATCTCTATCTAGTGTTGTTTTAAAATGGCATTCATGCCCATGGGTTATTTAGGGTGCTTAGTACAATTTAACAGATATTTAGTGGGACCACACTGGCATGACTCAGCAATATTATTTTAGACATGTATAAGGTTTTATCTCTGTAAAAGTAAGAGCTTTGTGTTCAAGATTAATTTGTTTTTATATAATTTCAAAATGCACATTGTACTAAAATTCATGTAATTTGGTTGAAATTCACCAAAAGTTGATTTATGTTGCTACTCCCTCCCCTCACACCACATAAGTTGGCCCACGTACACCTATGATCATTCCAGTATCATGTAGGTTATGGATTTCTTCAAAATAAGACTGATAGACACAATTTCAATCCACCTTGGGACCTGAGGAAACAGATCCTTTATATTTTACCTGGGGACGGCTGCACTCATACACCGTAACGCCTTCAGAAGCAATTGAAGAAACGAAAGGAAATACTGAACACGACCATCATAAAAGGATCAATGAAGTATTGTTTTACCTTATATAATGTTTCTTATCACCATCCCGGCTCCAGAGTGTAGACAGAATGTTATCAGAGAGATAGCATCCCTATTAATTTCACTTCCATGCATGCATGTGCTATATGTGTGCCTTATCTATGTTTAGGGTGTATCTGTGTCATAGGCAGTGAGACATTCAACACACTTGTAGGGATCAATGTCTCAGATAAAGTAACACTGCTAGAGTTAGAATTTCATACTAACTATTATAATCACTACATAATCAATCATAAATTATCGGTAACTTCTTCGATTCCCAACCAGAAGGAGAACATCCATACCCAAAGAAATTCTACCAGTGTTCTTTCTACAACTGCCCATGTGTGTATACTCTTTATCCCAACCCACTCATGAAGACAGTTCCTTGTTTTGTTGTGTTGTGTTTTTTTTTGTAATCAGCATGTCAAACTACATCTGA